>CM049843.1:25635484-25735484 GCA_027422415.1 Schizothorax lantsangensis | reverse complement strand
CTGATCATTCTGCTGTGTTGTGCAGTGTTCCTCTTTCCGATGTTAAAGCCAAGTCCCCTAGATGGCGCTTTAACATATCATTATTAAGTAATCAGACTTTCATTACTTCTCTAAAAGAATATATTAAGGAATTTCTTGAAATTAATATGCCCTCTGATGTGGATCCTCAAATACTGTGGGAAACAACTAAGTGTGCTATACGAGGTTTCTGTATATCTTTCTCTTCTACTCTTGCCAAAGCGAAAACTCACCAGTTTACACAATTAGAAAATAAGATCCAATCATTACAAAACCTACAAAAACAACATTTTACTGAGCAACAGGCTACACAGCTGTCCTCTTTAAACGAAGAATATGATTTACTTTCACACTAAAAGGCGGAATTTATTTTACATAGGACTAGGAAAAAATATTATTTTGAATCAGAGAGACCTAGTCATTTATTGGCCCTTAGGTTGAAAGAATGCGAGTCTAAGGCATATATTAACGCAATAAAATCATCAGATGATCAGGTCACCACGAACCCTGTGGCTATTAATGAAATATTTAAAGGTTTTTACACAAATCTGTATAAAGCCGAAACAGATTTTGATGAACCAATTTGTAAGCAGTATTTAGATAAATTGGAACTGCCTCGGATCTCACAGATAGATAAAGAAACTTTGGAGGCCCCATTAAGTTTGGAGGAACTCCACGTCGCACTAAAAAGCCTTCAAAAGGGCAAATCGCCAGGTCTAGATGGTCTCCCCCTGAATTATATTTTGAAATTTGGGATTTGGTAGGGATACTTATGCTTAATTCATTTAATTTTGCAATCAAATATGGGGTATTTCATAGATATCAAAAAAATTCATTGATATCATTACTTCTTAAAAAAGGGAAATATCCATTAGATTGTTCCAGCTACAGACCAATTTCGCTTATCCCATGTGATCTAAAAATCTATGCTAATGTTTTTGCTTCTCGTATGGAGAAGGTAATTCATAGTTTGATCAAGGAGGACCAAACCGGTTTCATAAAGGGGCGCAATGCGTCTGACAATATGCGTTGACTCCTTCATATTCTTGACTTTGCAGATTCTCATCCAAGTCCTTGTGCGGTGTTTTCACTTGATGCAGAAAAAGCCTTTGACAGGCTAGAGTGGAATTATATGTGGGCAGTTCTGCAATTTTTCAGCTTCGGTGAACACTTAATTTCTATTATTAAGACATTATACCACTCACCTGCAGCATCAGTCATAACTGGTAATATTATTTCCCCCCCATTCTCTTTACAGTGGGGAACGAGGCACGGATGTCCGCTTTCCCCCTTATTGTTTTGTCTATCTCTTGAACCCTTAGCACAAGCCATCAGGAAATCTGAAGTATCGATTAAGATTCATGATCATAATCATAGTATTTCATTATACGCTGATGATATTATTCTATATTTAAACCACTTTGATGTTTCAGTCTCTAGTATAATTAAGGAATTTGATAATTATAGTAGCTTATCAGGATATAAAATAAATTGGAGCAAATCTGCTTTAATGCCAATTAACAATGTTAAAGTTAATTATTCTATTCCCTCATTTATCCCTATTAAGGAATCTTTCATCTATTTGGGCATTACCATATATAAAAACATTCATAAGATTGCCAGAGACAATTTTAATAATATTTTAGTTAAGGTCAAAAATGACATTCAAAGATGGAAGAATCTTAAAGTCTCTCTCCAAGATGAATCTGTTACCTCGATTTATTTATTTTTCTCTATGCTACCACTTTCTCCCCCTCCAGGTTACTTTAAGGAGATCAACTCCATAATTTCTAAGTTTATCTGGAATGATAAATGCCCCAGAATTAAACTTACCACATTACAACATACTAATCACGCAGGAGGACTGGCTGTACCAAATTTTGAATTATATTATTGGTCGTTCCAGCTTAAGGCTCTTCATAATTGGGTTGATCCTCAATCTACAGTTTCATGGAGAGTGATTGAAGCTGACAAGGTTAAACCAAATAGACTTCAAGATATTTTATTTACTGGCACAGGGAAAAAAAAGGGGATAATTATAAATTTGGTCCGGTTGTGGCTAACTCTATTAATATCTGGAAAATGGTTGAACGTCGGATAGGAGGACCCTTCGAATTTTGTAACAGTCCACCTTTATGGCACAATTTTAATTTTGTATGCAGAAATCGTCCATTTGTCCAACCCTCATGGTCTTCTTTAGGTGTAAACACGTGCGGTGATATATATGATAACCAGGGCCTCTGTTCATTTCAGACATTAAGAACCAAATTTTGTCTACCAGCATCCGCATATTTTGTCTTTCTTCAATTATGTTCTGCTCTCAAAGCGTATGGCGTTCCTTGGTCTTCTTCCATTTCCTCTCATCCTATGAGGGACTGGATTGCACCATCTGCTGGTCGGCCATCTGTTTCCTTAATATATAATAAAATTATTGATTGCATTACAAAACCTCTTTCTATTAAAACTATTTGGAATAGTGAATTATCTGACCTTAATTTATCTGTCGACTGGGAGAGAGTATGGTTTAATCTCAGCTTAACATCTAAAAATCTGGCTCATCGTCTTATTCACTTCAAAGTCATTCATAGAGCATACATAACTCCTTACAAAAGATTTAAAATGAAACTACAATAAAATTTTAACTGCCATATATGTAATACTCCATCATCAGGCACTTTTCTTCATATGTTTTGGGAATGTCCTATCGTCATTAGTCTATGGACACATGTAAACCTGGTTTTGTCATCCTTACTGCGAATTGATTGGTCTGTTGGCCCAGGTTTGTGTCTTTTTAATGATGATTCTGATCTCTGTATAAGTTCAATGCAAAAGAGAATCCTGTTTGCTGGTTTTACAGCTGCGAAGAAGACAATAATACAGAACTGGTTTACACCGCACGTGTGGAAAAACATATTGGATCCGTAGCCTCCTGCAAATAGTGACTTGTGAATGTTCAACGGCGCGAGTCGGTGGGGCCAGGCCTTCGACCATTGATGCTTGGCAGTGTTTTTTGTTTGATATACGTGATTGTATATAGGAGTGACTTTTGTGTTTTTTATTGTCCTTTCCTCTCTCCCTCCCTTTTGACTAGACTTTGAGATGTTGAGTATGTGTCTGTGTTTTTGTTTTGTTATATTTTGGATGCTGTGTTGTTATGTGTGAAAAAAAAAAATGCTGATAACAAAAAAAAAGGTATAGCTATACTGAATTTGGTCTTTTAGGCCCGGTTTCATCGACAGGGTTTCGCATAAACTAGGATTAGGTCATAGTTCAATTAGGACATTTAAGTAATTTTTATAAACATGCCTTAGAAAAAAGCATTAATAGTGTGCATCAAAGGCACTGACATGTTTTAAGATCAGTTAGTGCAAGTTTATTTCAGTTGAAACAGCTCAGATTTACATTTTAGTCAAGGACTAGGCTTAAGCCTGGTATGTGAAACCAGGGGTTAATGTGTTAATGCATTAAGCCATGTTAAGCGTAATGATAATCTTAAAAAGTTCCTCATGTGTCTACTAGACAAGTGTGAAATTAATATGCGGGGGTGTCCTGTAAGCCGCTGTCTCAAAGCGTTTTCTGTGTGAGTTATTTGCTTTAAGCGAGTATAACATTAACACTGGTGGATCTGGTAATTTCAGTATGGACCAATAAATCTCCTCTGTTACCCCTTATTTTTATTGCACTGGTGGATCGTATGGCCTGTGTAAAGAAAGACTCTTTCTGATTATCCGAAGTCTTGTATGTTTTAGAGCAGGGGTCACCGACGTGCCCGCATGGAGTCTCTGAGTCGCCTGCCAAGCACGTTCTATAAATAGCCTGAATTAGCGCCGGACGATAAACAATATAATTTCGAGATTATGATAAAAAAATATGTTAATAATGATGATAAACTGGACATTTTTACTCAATATGGATTAATCTAACATCAAATCACACAACAGAAATCATAGACTGTAAAAAAGATGGACGACGCAACTCCGCTTCCTTCCACTACAGAAAAGTGAAGCTAAAGCATCTCAGTATGGCCGTTGCCATCTTGCGAAAATGACGTCATTTGGAGCCCGAGTCTGCGCAGTAGAGTCGTGAGGTGGAGCCGCGGAATCAAACTCAATAGTCACCACGAATAGTAAACTCGTGGAATCAGACCCAATCAACCATGATGACACGCCCCGTTTTTATGGCATAAAATTACTAGCTAAAATGAAACTTATCACAAAAATGAACAATTGAACATATATCAGAGTGATAACAACTACCTTAAATGACCAAAACCATATTTTGGAAAATTGTATTGGAAGTGTAATTTATTTTTTTTATTTTGACTCAAGTCCCATTTGTTTACATGGAGAGGGCGGGGTTTATGACCTGTACTGCAGCCAACCACCAGGGGACGATCAAAGAGCCCACAGCTTCACTTTTCAGGAGGTGTGAGACACACCCGACAGAAATAAATGCTTCAGCAGCAGTCAGTGCATATCGCTAAGTCTGCATGTTCTGTGTGTCTCTGTGTGAATGCGTGGAGTAGTTTCATCTGATACACAAACTGAAACACACGTGACTCACGGTGTTTTCAGCATCTGTGTCTCAATATATGAGGACATGGACACATGCACTTCATCTCCAGAGCTGCTCTGAGAGTCACTTCACCAGCTTTATGCAGTTTCATTTGAGAAAAATTACCGTCAAATACACGCTGAAACTAAAACCAATAGGTTGTTTGCAAACACGTGATTCTGATGATGCGCAAAATGCAGCTCGAGGGCAGGAAGTGATTTTTCTCCATAAAGGAATCAGCAGCAGAAACTCAAGATGCCTGTGTTTTGTGTTGTTTATGAATGCTCAAATCAGTCAAACCGAGAAAACACAAGGACCTTTTATCGTGTACGAACATGTGTTGTTCATAAGGGGGGAAAAGTCAAGAAATTGACTGAAAAACGCAGGAAAAAGTGTCTTGTAAACCTGCGTCTGCGGTCGGCAGGAGCTGATCGGATAATGCTCGTGTGTGTAAATGGTTAATATAATATATTAATAAAGACATATATAAATAGATACAAGGTGACCCAGTCCGAATTCACTCAGTGCTAAACGCCACACGTAGACACGATGTAAATAAGATATTATTCGCAGTTCAGAGAGCTTCATTGATTATAAAGAACCGTGAGATTGGGATAAATAGCATTAGTGATTAACTTACATGGAAGCGCTATTTGCTCGTTTTCTAGGCTATAATCAAATCAGAATTGAAATAAAAGTTGTTTTCGTGCTGCTAACAGAACCCACGGCCACAAAACCATGCAGCAAAGTTTCAGGAGTTGACATATATCCCACATCCCTCATATAAATATGGAATTGACTTATAAATAGCTTAAGTTGCTTAGCCTATATCCACCGCTTCAATGGCATGCAAGTATTTCAATTTAGTTAAAAAAATCGCTCCTCTTTATAACATAAGGATCACGTAACATTGTGTTTTTCTGTTTATACATTTCTCTTGTTATAGCGCCTAAACCAGTACAGTACGGACTTTCTCCGTTCATCTTTTTCAGTCACTCCTGACACTTTGCTGCACACAGGGTTTGTGTACGTTGGTCCTAGCAGTAGGTAAAGCAAAACTTTTATTCAAATTCAGAATTGTTTACAGCCTCGACAGCGAGTAAATAGCGCTTCTATGTAATCACTAAAAAGCTGTCACTCACTTCAATTTATTGCAATCTCACAATGTTTCGTTATAATCAATGAAGCTCTCTGAACTGCAAATAGCTCATTTACATCGTGTCTATGTGTGGCGTTTAGCTGCCTGTGTCACGCTGAATGCTTGAGAGGTGGCAGCCCTGGATTATATCTGTATTAATATATTAATAGTAAGTTATAACTTATATTAACCATTTACACACACGAGCATTATCCGATCGGCTCCTCCCGACCGCAGACGCAGGTTTACAAGCCACTTTTTCCTGCGTTTTTCAGTCAATTTCTTGACTTTTTCCCCCCTCATGAACAACACATTTTCGTACACGATAAAAGCTTGTGTTTTCTCGGTTTGACAGATTTGAGCATTCATAAACAACACAAAACACAGGCATCTTGAGTTTCTGCTGGTGATTCCTATGGAGAAAAATCACTTCCTGCCCTCCAGCTGCATTTCGCGCCACAGCAGTGACGTCATGTGCAAACAGACCTTCACGACAAACCGTCAAAATAAAAGCCCGGTTTAACTGTTGTGTAGATTATATATTATATATATTTGACTTTTGTAATATATTTTGACCGACTATATTACTACTGTATACTAAAATTCAATTCTCATAGTAATAATAATAATATTAATAATATAATTTTAAGGAATATCATACAACCAAGTTATTTTTTTATTTAGTAGCCTAATGTATACAGTTCTGTCGTGCAGCATCTTATCTGATAAAATGAAAATGCATTTTTTTTGTACTGAATCATAAAACACAGAATCCATAAAAAAATCAAAAGGAAAACACATAATTTTGGAAAAAAAATGAAATGTATTTATTGGGGCCCTAAATTAAAAGGCAGGTCCTCTGTTGAATATAATTGTGAACAAAGTTATGTTTACCTTCATTCTCAAGGTATAACAAACACGTGGAAAGAATTTCCTTCCCCATTAATGGTAAATTAATAGCATGATAAATAGTGTATGACATGGAAAAAAATATTGTGATAGCCAATTTTTATAAATTGTTTGGAAATATTTTCCTGGATTGATAAAAACATTGAAAATTCTTGTGAGAAAACATTAATGTCATGTATGTATGTATATGTGACAATGATAAATAAAATGATATTTATTTATTTGGAGTATATCAAACAAGTAGCCCTTGAGACCATTTTATCCCTTCAGGGAGCCCTCACTCACAAAAAGGTTGGTGACCCCTGTTTTAGAGCTTCTCTGCTGCCCTCTGCAGGTCATCTGTCATAGTTCAGAATGAAGTATCACTAAAAAAATAGTAACTACATCATCCTCTTCCTCACAGACTAGATCAAAACTACTCATCTTTACAGATCTTTACCCCCACTGTCACCTTCATGACTAGGGTTTATGCAGCTGCTGATGAAGGTGACAGTGGGGGTAAAGATCTGTAAAGATGAGTAGTTTTGATCTAGTACAGATATATATATATATATATATATAAATACATTTCCTCTGTCAAGATCCAAGCTCGGGGTTACTAATGTTAGGTTAGGCTTGGGTTAGATTTACAGGTTTGCATTTTTGCGCCACTCCCTCTTGAATTTCTTGTTGAAAAAATAAAGTAAAACATGTGAAGTCTTTTTGACACTATCATGTTTTGTCCTACAGTAAGTTACAATTTTGATGTGAATTGCTAAGGTAAGTTTGGCATTATCTGAGTAATGCAGATAATGTTTTGTTTAAGAATATGGATAAAGACACCAACTACTCATTTTTCTGGTGTGGTTAGGCCCAAATAGGCAAAACTATCAAGGGTGGCCACCAGGGGGACCCCAAGAGTAAATTAAATTACAGCTTGATATATATATATATATATATATATACAGTACATGTGTGTGTGTGTGTGTGTAGTGGGGAAAAATGACAAAGAAATGATCAGTCTATAATTTTAATGGTAGGTCTATTTTAACAATGAGAGACAGAATAACAACAACAAAAAAATTCAGAAAAGCGCATTTCAAAAAAGTTATAAATTGATTTGCATTTTAATTAGTGAAATAAGTATTTGATCCCCTATCAATCAGCAAGATTTCTGGCTCCCAGGTGTCTTTCATACAGGTAAGGAGCTGATATTAGGAGCACTCTCTTAAAGGGAGTCTCAGCTTGTTACCTGTATAAAAGACACCTGTCCACAGAAGCAATCCATCAATCAGATTCCAAACTCGCCACCATGGCCAAGACCAAAGAGCTGTCCAAGGATGTCAGGGACAAGATTGTAGACCTAAACAAGGCTGGAATGGGCTACAAAACCATCTCCAAGCAGCTTGGTGAGAAGGTGACAATAGTTGGTGCGATTATTCGCAAATGGAAGAAACACAAAATAACTGTCAATCTCCCTCGGACTGGGGCTCCATGCAAGATCTCACCTCGTGGAGTTTCAATGATCATGAGAACGGTAAGGAATCAGCCCAGAACTACACGGGAGGATCTTGTCAATGATCTCAAGGCAGCTGAGACCATATCACCAAGAAAACAATTGGTAACACACTACGCCGTGAAGGACTGAAATCCTGCAGCGCCCGCAAGGTCCCCCTGCTCAAGAAAGCACATGTACAGGCCTGTCTGAAGTTTGCCAATGATTCAGAGGAGAACTGGGTGAAAGTGTTGTGGTCAGATGAGACCAAAATCAAGCTCTTTGGCATCAACTCAACTTGCCGTGTTTGGAGGAGGAGGAATGCTGCCTATGACCCCAAGAACACAATCCCCACCGTCAAACATGGAGGTGGAAACATTATGCTTTGGGGGTGATTTTCATTCACTTTCCTGGGTATATATACATATATATATGTATATACCCAGGAAAGTTATTTTTAATCTAAAACTTGCTAAGTAATATTTTAAATTATAATATATTAAGTCAAGGTTATTTACAGATGCTTAATCAAACATGATTCCTGATCTGAGCTGATCTGAACCCTGACCATACTGATTTATACACATTTTTATCTGTTATATGTTTTTGCACACTGTGCACACAGACATTCTTTTAATTTGTTATTATTACAAATTTTAACATAAACATGTAATGTTACATAAATACACAATACTGGCAAACATAACGTGAGAAAAAAACACTTGTGGTAGAGACAGCTGTTACGTGCTGGTGTGCTATATAAAGCGCACGACGAAGGAGTAATCAAAAATAGTTATTTTAATTATCCACAGAAGCAAAAGGCACAACCAAACACAAATCCAAAACAACAATAATAGAGGACAAGGAATCAGGGGAGAACACAGCACTTATAAACAGTGAACGTAATCAGGAAGAACAGAAACAGGTGGAGTCATTAATCAAAAACCATGACAACTAATAAGGGAACACAAACGAGAACAGAGCAACTAAACCAAAACAGACCCTGACAGTTCACCCCCTCCCGGGAACGGCGCAGCCTTGCGCCAAAAAACATAGTCCAACAGAGGAGGGAGGGTGGGGGTTCAGGAGGCGGGCATGGAGCAGGAGAGGGGCAGGCAACGGGAAAGGGGCACAGTTCATAGGGCCAGGGTGGAGTAGATGGAGGAAGGAGCCAGGGAGGAGCCCGGAGCAGCAGGAGCCAGGTGGAAAACCAGAGGCCAGCCAAGATAGCGGCCCATGGTGGAGCCGACGGCGGGAGGAGCCATGGTGGAGATGGGGCCGCCGACACCAGGGGGCCGACTGACGGAGATGACGCCGGTGGAGTAGGAGCCCAGGTTGGAGCAGAGCAGCCGCAGAGCCTGGGTGACACCGAGGATCCGGAGGGCCTAGGCGGAGCCAGTGGCTCAGGCGAATGAGGCGGAGGCAGGATCCGGAATGCCGTGGCGGAGCCGGAGTGACAGAGGATGAAGGTGGAGCCGGAGGGAGGGAGGAGCCCGACGGAGGGATGAGGCGGAGCTGGACGAGTGGAGTCCCGTGGAGTAGGAAGGGGGACGACTGACCAAGGCGGAGCCGGAGGGACGAGGGAGCCCGGTGGAGCTGGTGGAATGATGGGCCACGGTGGAGACGAGGGAGCCAGGAGCCAATGTGGAGCCGATGGGTCAGAGGGCCGAGGTGAAGTCTGGGTCTCGAAGGCTGGAGGCGGAGACTGGGGATCCTCCAACCCCAAGGTAGCTGGTGATAGGAAGTCCCGAAGCGCAACTGACCCACCGGACATGGCATGCTGAGGGTGAGCTGAGGGGCTTTCCTGAGGCAGCCGAGACAGGGTTGATGGACTGGATACATAGGAGGAGGGAGTGGGAGGCTAACCTCCTTGAGGTTTTCATCGAGGAGCTGGCTAAGGAAGGAGTACTGGGCGGAACCAGCAGGGGCTCTGGAGAGCTGGACGGAACCAGCGGGAAAGGGAGAAGCCAGAATTCCTCCTCACTCAAACAGTCCAATAGTTCAGTAACAGCTCACCCTCAGTGGTGGGAGTTTGGGCAGTGTTATCCTCCATTCCCTCAATCTCCACAATTATTCCCACGATGCACGTTGTTGCTGGCTCACACAACTGGTCAGTCGCGTTCTTGAGTCCTGGCTCCGGGGCGATGAGAGGCTCTGTCACTTTAAATGGTGTTGGCTCTTTAATTGCAGCCGGCTCAGGCTCTGCGGCTGCGGTGGGCTCTGGCGAACACTCCGTGCAGCGAGATGGTAAGGGCTGGCTGGGCTCTGGATCAGGAGTGGGGCTGGAGTGGTCCTCGACAGGGCAGACGGAGAAAAACAGTCCATTATTCTCCAGCACCCACTCTACACAAGCGGCGAAATTCTCCTTGGGACCGTTCGGTGGCAGGCGTGCCTTACACCGCTCGCTCAGGCTGGTGATGTAGAATATACAGAGCAAGCGGTCCGGGAAGTGGGTAAGGCACGCCAGATCGAGAAAGTCCCTGGTATGGTCCTCCAGCAAACGGTTCATCTGCTCCAGGCAAAGCAAAAAAATTCTCACTTTGAGGGTCCGCTATTCTGTTATGTGCTGGTGTGCTATATAAAGCGCACGACGAAGGAGTAATCAAAAATAGTTATTTTATTATCCACAGAAGCAAAAGGCACAACCAAACACAAATCCAAAACAACATTAATAGCGGACAAGGAATCAGGGGAGAACACAGGACTTATAAACAGTGAACGTAATCAGGAAGAACAGAAACAGGTGGAGTCATTAATCAAAAACCATGACAACTAATAAGGGAACACAAACGAGAACAGAGCAACTAAACCAAACCAGACCGTGACAACAGCAACATATTGACAAACTAATTTCCTTTAGGGAGATCACGTGACCCCTCGACGGTGATGCAGGCTTAGTCTTTCGCTCCGCTCACTTTGCCACATATTTTACGATCCTTTCAGTAAAATTTGAACCACTCTGCATTGGACCCATCATGAGTGCTAAGGCAGACAAAGGAGATCGGAAAAGAGAGATTGAGCAATCGCAAATGAAGAACAAATTCAGAGATTCAGCCATCTCCAGTGAATACCTCGACAATGCTATTGCTAACCGCATTGAACTAGCATTTAAAGAACACCAAAGCACTTTGAATTTGGTTGTGAATTCGGCAGTGAGAGATGCGATGGACTCTGTGCTGATTCACTCAAACTCCTCTCTTACAGTGGCATGCAAAAGTTTGGGAACCCCTTGTAGAATCTGTGAAAATGTGAATAATTTTAACAAAATAAGAGAGATCATACAAAATGCATGTTATTTTTTATTTAGTACTGTCCTGAGTAAGATATTTTACATAAAATATGTTTACATATAGTCCACAAGACAAAAAAATAGCTGAAATTATTCAAATAACCCCCTGCAAAAGTTTGGGATCCCTTGGTTCTTAATACTGTGTGAGATTACCTGGATGATCCACCACGACTGTTCTTTTGTTTTGTGTTGGTTGTTCATGAGTCCCTTGTTTGTTCTGAACAGTTGAACTGAGCACTGTTCTTCAGACAAATCCTCCACGTTCTGTAGATTCTGCAGTTTTCCAGCATTTTTGCATATTTGAACCCTTTCCAGCAGTGACTGTATGATTTTGAGATCCATCTTTTCACACTGAGGACAATTGATGGACTCAAACACAACTATTAAAAAAGGTTCAAACATTCACTGATGCTCCAGAAGGAAACACGATGCATTAAGAGCTGGCTGTTGAAAACTTTTGAACAGGATGAAGATTTCCAACTTTTTTCTTTTGTTGAAATATATATATTTTTCCATTTATTACTGCCCTTGGGAAGCAACAGAAGATACTTGCATGTTTCCCGGAAGACAAATTAAGTACAATTTACCTTGATCTTCAAATTCAAAAAGTTTTCACCCCCCGGCTCTTAATGCATCGTGTTTCCTTCTGGAGCATCAGTGAATGTTTGAACCTTTTTTAATAGTTGTGTTTGAGTCCATCAATTGTCCTCAGTGTGAAAAGATGGATCTCAAAATCATACAGTCACTGCTGGAAAGGGTTCAAATATGCAAAAATGCTGGAAAACTGCAGAATCTACAGAACGTGGAGGATTTGTCTGAAGAACAGTGCTCAGTTCAACTGTTCAGAACAAACAAGGGACTCATGAACAACCAACACAAAACAAAAGAACAGTCGTGGATCATCCAGGTAATCTCACACAGTATTAAGAACCAAGGGTTCCCAAACTTTTGCAGGGGGTTATTTGAATAATTTCAGCTATTTTTTTGTCTTGTGGACTATATGTAAACATATTTTATGTAAAATATCTTACTCAGGACAGTACTAAATAAAAAATAACATGCATTTTGTATGATCTCTCTTATTTTGTTAAAATTATTCACATTTTCACAGATTCTACAAGGGGTTCCCAAACTTTTGCATGCCACTGTAAGAGAGGAGTTTGAGGCCATAGCTACCGAGACGAAGCAGACACGTGACCGCGTTGATTCTGTTCAGGCAGCGGCACGTGAAGATAAGAGGACAGTCACGGACTTAAAGGATCAGCTGGAGCGACTCACCGTGAAGATGACAGATATGGAGGACAGGTGTAGGAGGAACAATGTAAGACTGGTGGGGCTCCCAGAAGGGATGGAGGGTAACGACGCAGCTGGTTTTCTCCGAGCTAATCTTTCCAAGTGGATTCCTTCCTTGAGGGGCCGTGACATTGAGATTGATCGGGCGCATCTCGTGTATGACGGAGGGAGGAGTTCCGATCGGCCGCGCACTCTCATCTTCCGTGTACTGAGATGGCATGACAGATCAGATATCCTAAAAGGTGCTCGGCAG
This sequence comes from Schizothorax lantsangensis, assembly GCA_027422415.1. Lineage (NCBI taxonomy): Eukaryota > Metazoa > Chordata > Actinopteri > Cypriniformes > Cyprinidae > Schizothorax > Schizothorax lantsangensis. The sequence goes on along the minus strand of CM049843.1, from coordinate 25,722,556 downwards.
GCTTATCCGGTGAAGTACGCACAGAACAATGTCACACTGCTATTTTTTCCTGACTTTAGTCCAGCTACAGCGATCAGGAGAAAGGCATTTGGTCCGGTTTTGAAAAAGATGACAGCGCTTAGTGTCCAGCCCTTCCTCATTTATCCGGCGGTAATTAAGCTACGGCACAAAGGGGAACAGAGAAGCTATGATTCCCCTCAGAAAGCGGAGGATTTTATCAGCTCCATGTCTCAGCAGAAGTCGTATACTGCGGCTCTGCGGGGGAGGGGACGGGGGAGCAGCGGCCGCTGTTTGCCGGGATGGACTTGGTCCTAGCTGCCCAGGAGGGGATGATGGCAGGATGAGCATGGACGCTTGCTGAACCTGTTTTTTGCGTTTTCTTCTCTCCTCTCTCCTACTGGGATATTGTCCTTATTTATCCGGTACAACGCTCTCTTTGTTGGTAAGACTGACACTCCATTTTTCTTTTTTGGAGGGGACTAATGGAGAGTAGGTTTAATTAATAAAAAAATTGTGAGCCTTTCGGGAGACATGTCTTGCGTTGGAGTGGATCGGTCACGAACCATCACTGTTTTTTGTTGCTCAGTCAAACCTATGTTCTCGGTAATGTACGGTCTGAGTTGTTCCTTGTTTACGGTTGTCGGTTGTTCATATTTTTATGTTGTTTTTGTTTTTTACAACAGACATTTATACTTTTATCTATTTTACCTTATTTCTAAAGGGATTTTTCATCTAGGAGGTTTGGTATCTAAAATGCACATCAGTGTTTACGTGTTATTTACAGAATGGAAGTGCTTCTGTTTTTTTTTTTCATTTATTGAGTACAATCTTGGGATTATGAATATTCAATGCATACTCTAAATATTTTATCACTGAATGTGAATGGTTTAAATTCTGCTGTTAAACGAACCCGTGTGTTAGAATATTTACACCGTAAATCTATTTCCTGTGCCTTAATACAAGAGACACATTTAAAACAATCTGACGTGGCACGTTTCAAGAATAAGTATTACAAATTAGCAGCTTTTTCTAGCGCTCAAAATAAAACTAAGGGGGTGCTTATCCTTGTTAACCGGAATTTAAATTTAACGATTGAACACCTTGGTAGTGATGAGAAGGGTAGATTTGTTTTTATCCGATGCAAAATATATAATAATAGGTTAGCATTGGTCTCTATTTATGGTCCGAATGAGACAGACAGTGCATTCCTTACACAGATTTCCAAAACTTTACTTGAGGAGATTGATTGCCCTCTAGTGGTGGGTGGTGATTTTAATGCTGTCATAAATCCTGCTTTAGATAAATCTCAATCTGATACAACAGCTAATCCATCCTCTAAATTATTGAATCAATTTATGTCTGAGCTTAACTTAATCGATCTTTGGAGAATTCAGAATACTAAAGCTAAGGACTTCACTTTTTTTTCTAATAGACACAAGACTTTCTCTAGGATAGACTACATATTTCTCAGCTCATCTTTAATTTCATCTAATTCCTCCATCTCTATATTACCAATTTTATTATCTGATAATTCTGCTGTGTTGTGCAGTGTTCCTCTTTCTGATGTTAAAGCCAAGTCCCCTAGATGGCACTTTAACATATCATTATTAAGTAATCAGACTTTCATTACTTCTCTAAAAGAATATATTAAGGAATTTCTTGAAATTAATATGCCCTCTGATGTGGATCCTCAAATACCGTGGGAAACGACTAAGTGTGCTATACAAGGTTTCTGTATATCTTGCTCTTCTACTCTTGCCAAAGCGAAAACTCACCAGTTTACACAATTAGAAAATAAAATCCAATCATTACAAAACCTACAAAAACAACATTTTACTGAGCAACAGGCTACACAGCTGTCCTCTTTAAAAGAAGAATATGATTTACTTTCACACTCAAAGGCAGAATTTATTTTACATAGGACTAGACAAAAATATTATTTTGAATCAGAGAGACCTAGTCATTTATTGGCCCTTAGGTTGAAATAATGCAAGTCTAAGGCATATATTAGCGCAATAAAATCATCAGATGATCAGGTCACCATGAATCCTGTGGCAATTAATGACATATTTAAAGGTTTTTACACAAATCTGTATAAAGCTGAAACAGATTTTGATGAACCAATTTGTAAGCAGTATTTAGATAAATTGGAACTGCCTTGGATCTCACAGATGGATAAAGAATCTTTGGAGGCCCCATTAAGTTTGGAGGAACTTCACGTCTCTCTAAAAAGCCTTCAAAAGGGCAAATCGCCGGGTCTAGATGGTCTCCCCCCTGAATTATATTTAGAAATTTCGGATTTGGTAGGGATACTTATGCTTAACTCATTTAATTTTGCAATTGAACATGGGGTATTTCATAGAGATCAAAAAACATCACTGATTTCATTACTTCTTAAAAAAGGGAAAGATCCATTAGATTGTTCCAGCTACAGACCGATTTCGCTTATCCCATGTGATGTAAAAATCTATGCTAAAGTTTTTGCTTCTCGTATGGAGAAGGTAATTCATAGTCTGATCAAGGAGGACCAAATTGGTTTCATCAAGGGGCGCAATGCATCTGACAATATGCGTCGACTCCTTCATATTCTTGACTTTGCGGACTCCCACCCAACCCCTTGTGCGGTCTTTTCACTTGATGCAGAAAAAGCCTTTGACAGGCTGGAGTGGAATTATATGTGGGCAGTTCTGCAATGTTTCGGCTTCGGTGAACACTTTGTTTCTATGATTAAGACATTATATGGGACGGCACTGCAATCATTATGTCTTATGATTAAGACATAACATGGGACTGCACTTCACCCTGCAGCATCTGGACAGACCAGGGACTTATGTGAGGATCCTGTTTGTAGACTTCAGCTCTGCTTTTAACACCATCATCCCGGACACCCTTCAGAATAAACTGACACAGCTCTCCGTCCCTACCTCCGTCTGTCAGTGGATCAACAGCTTCCTGACAGACAGGCAGCAGCTTGTGAGGCTGGGAAAATTCTCATCCAGCACCCGCACCACCAGCACTGGAGCCCCTCAGGGCTGCGTTCTCTCCCCACTGCTCTTCTCCCTCTACACGAATGACTGCACATCTAAAGACCCCTCTGTCAAGCTCCTGAAGTTTGCAGATGACACCACACTGATCGGCCTCATTCAGGACGGTGACGAGTCTGCCTACAGACAGGAGGTTAAGGAGCTGGCTGTCTGGTGCAGTCTTAACAACCTGGAGCTTAACACGCTCAAAACAGTGGAGATGATCGTGGACTTCAGGAGAAACCCCCCTGCTCTCCCCCCACTCACCATCATGAACAGCACTGTGACTGCAGTGGAGTCATTCAGGTTCCTGGGCACCACCATCTCCCAGGACCTGAAGTGGGACATTCACATAGACTCCATTGTGAGAAAGGCCCAGCAGAGGTTGTACTTCCTTCGCCAGCTGAGGAAGTTCAACCTACCACAGGAGCTGCTGAAACAGTTCTACTCGGCCATCATTGAATCCGTTCTCTGCACATCAATAACTGTCTGGTTCAGCTCAGCTACCAAATCTGACCTCAGAAGACTACGGAGGGTAGTCCGGACTGCTGAGCGAATCATTGGTACAACCCTCCCTACTCTCCAAGAACTGTATTTATCCAGAGTGAGCAAAAGGGCTGGCAAAATCACTCTGGACCCCGCACATCCAGAACACTCCCTCTTTGAACTGTTACCGTCTGGTCGACGCTACAGAGCTCTGAGCACCAGAACAACCAGACACAGGAACAGTTTCTTCCCCCAAGCAATCCATCTCATGAACACCTGACATTAACGTGGAACACACAACACTATTTTACAACTATTATTCACCACACATACATATATAATATTTTTTATTTTATTTTTTTCCATTTCAAATTTGCACGTCAGACCTGTACACACATGATTGTCTGTATTGCATAGTGTTTTTCCTATTTACATTGCCTATTTGTATATACATGGCCTACTTGTATATTTGTATATTTGTATATTGTTCTCTTGTTGTCTGTGTCCTGTCCCGTTGCTGTCATTCTGTTGCACTGTGGAGCTTTGTCACTATAACAAATTCCTCGTATGTGTAAACATACCTGGCCAATAAAGCTCATTCTGATTCTGATTCTGATTCTGATTATACCACTCACCTGCAGCATCAGTCATAACTGGTAATATTATTTTCCCCTCATTCCCTTTACAGCGGGGAACGAGGCAGGGGTGTCCACTTTCCCCCTTATTGTTTTGTCTATCTCTTGAACCCTTAGCACAAGCCATCAGGAAATCTGAAGTATCGATTAAGATTCATGACCATAATCATAGTATTTCATTATACGCTGATGATATTATTCTATATTTAGACCACTTTGATGTTTCAGTCTCTAGTGTAATTAAGGAATTTGATCATTTTAGTAGCCTATCAGGATATAAAATAAATTGGAGCAAATCTGCTTTAATGCCAATTAACAATGTTAAGGTTAATTTTTCTATTCCCTCATTTATCCCTATTAAGAAATCTTTCATCTATTTGGGCATTACCATATATAAAAACCTTCATAAGATTGCCAGAGACAATTTTAATAACATTTTAGTTAAGGTCAAAAATGACATTCAAAGATGGAAGAATCTTAAAGTCTCTCTCCAAGGAAGAATCTCCACTGTTAAGATGAATTTGTTACCTCGATTAAATTATTTTTTTCTCTATGCTACCACTTTCTCCCCCTCCAGGTTACTTTAAGGAGATCAACTCCATAATTTCTAAGTTTATCTGGAATGATAAATGTCCCAGAATTAAATTTACCACATTACAACATCCTAATAGTGCAGGAGGACTGGCTGTACCAAATTTTGAATTATATTATTGGTCGTTCCAGCTTAAGGCTCTTCATAATTGGGTTGATCCTCAATCTACAGTTTCATGGAGGGTGATTGAAGCTGACAAGGTTAAACCAAATAGACTTCAAGATATTTTATTTACTGGCACAGGAAAAAAAGGGGATAATTATAAATTTGGTCCGGTTGTGGCTAACTCTATTAAAATCTGGAAAACGGTTGAACGTCGGATAGGTGGACCCTTCAAATTCTGTAACAGTACACCTTTATGGCACAATTTTAATTTGTCCATTTGTCCAACCCTCTTGGTCTACTTTGGGTGTAAACACGTGTGGTGATATATATGATAACCAGGACCTCTGTTCATTTCAGACATTAAGAACCAAATTTTGTCTACCAGCATCTGCATATTTTGTTTTTCTTCAATTACGTTCTGCTCTCAAAGCGTATGGCGTTCCTTGGTCTTCTTCCATTTCCTCTCATCCTATGCGGGACTGGATTGCACCATCTGCTGGTCGGCCATCTGTTTCCTTAATATATAATAAAATTATTGATTTTATTACAAAACCTCTTTTTATTAAAACTATTTGGAATAGGGAATTATCTGACCTTTATTTATCTGTCGACTGGGAGAGAGTGTGGTCTAATCTCAGCCTAACATCTAAAAATCTGGCTCATCGTCTTATTCACTTCAAAGTCATTCATAGAGCATACATAACTCCTTACAAAAGATTTAAAATGAAACTACAGTCAAATTTGAACTGCCATATATGTAACACTACATCATTGGGCACTTTTCTGCATATGTTTTGGGAATGTCCTGTCGTCATCAGTCTATGGACACATGTAAATCTGGTTTTGTCATCATTACTGCGAATTGATTGGTCTGTTAACCCAAGTTTGTGTCTTCTTAATGATGATTCTGGTCTCTGTATTAGTTCAATGCAAAAGAGAATGTTGTTTGCTGGTTTTACAGCTGTGAAGAAGACAATAATCCAGAACTGGTTTACACCACACATGTGTAGAAAAACATATTGGATCCGTAGCCTCCTGCAAATAGTGTCATGTGAATGTACAACGGCGCGAGTTGGTGGGGCCAGGCCTTCGACCATTGATGCTTGGCAGTGTTTTTTGTTGAATATACGTGATTATATAAATAGTAACTTTTGTGTTCTTGTTGTCCTTCCCTCTCCCCCTCCCTTTTGATTGGACCTTGAGATGTTGAGTATGTGTCTGTTGTTTTGTTTTGTTGTATTTTGGATATTATGTTGTGTGTGAAAAAAAAAAAAAAACTAATTTCCTTTAGCAACAGCAAAACATGTTCCTTGAACATGTTCAGTGTTTCAAGAGCTGGTTACACAATACAGTTCATGTGGCAAGAGTAGATCAGCACAAAGTGGTGTCCTTTCCAGCAGAGAACCAATGAAAGATGTAACAATTCAAATGACAAAAAAAAGTTATAGAAAGTAAAAAAAAAAGTGAATGTCATCATTTATGTCACTGTTGTTTGTTATTCAGTCGATACAGAGAATAATGAATCAGCTTGAGTTCTTATTCTCTGGGAAAATATAAAGAAACAATGTCTATTGTAAATAAATGTAAATTTGGATTTAAAAACAAACAAACAAACAAAAAAATGTCACGTTTGCATCTGTATCTTCTGAATCCGTATCTTCTGATTGCTTTATTGATTGAGTGATTGATTTTATTTTAATATATGTACCAGAAAATTTACTGGTAACCATTTAACAGGTTTTTGCTATATAATTTTTTACAGTATTTTACAATTAAAGTTGCAATTAATTTTAACTGCATGGTTTGGTAAGTTTGTACGCTTTTTTAATTAGTGAGTTCTGAATCACAAGTGTTCAATAGGTTTCACTATATTAGTAAGGATATTTTTAATAGTGAGGACATTTTGGACCTCACAAGAATGTGCATGCACATTATTAAGTATCTATTTTACAAACAAATATATAAACAAAAATAAAGTTATATAGTGTCATGCTGATGGATCACTTGGATTAATTTGAGTTTTTCATCAATATTCAACTAAATTGTTTTCAAGTAAATTATTACATATATCTATTTATTTCCAAAAATGATATATTGGATGATATATCCAAGCTGAACAAGATAATCAATATCTTCAAGATCACTAGAAAGCTACAGGCAGGTCTTATTCTTGAAGACATTGATTAGCTTGTTCAGGTGTATTTGATTAGGATTGGAGCTAAACTCTGCAGGACAGTGGCCCTCCAGGACCAAATTTGCCCAGCCCCGCTGTATATGCTTAATTGTAGGCAGATAACTAGGGGGTGCTGTTGGGGGTATGTGTAGAAGGGGTGATTTTTGTACTTCTCTCATGGATTCTATAATCTAGAGAAAGCAATAAGTTGTACCTGTCCAATGCAATTGACCACCCTACCAATATATATACGTATATATATATATATATATATATATTCAACAAAGGTGTGTGTGCAGCAGATAAACTTATAATCACTAATTAACCAATTAATGTTTAATGTTCTAATGGTTTCCCTTTTAATTCTTGTTAAATAAAGCATTTGATGACCAAAACACAGCAGAATGCAAGCAACAAAATGCATTAGGCTTTTATAGCTGAGAAGTCCAACATGTTTGTCCAAATAAAATTTTATTCAGAATTCATCAAACCTATCTGATCATCATGGTCACAAGTCATTGGGGCTTATTCAAATGGCCAACATGAAACCCATGAACAAACCCATATAGGACTCATAAATCAAGCCCATATTATGTCTACATTGGCCTCACCATGCAATGTTGACTGTGGGGGCACCATGTTGTCAATATATGCTTCATTTGACTATATTAACCATCATATATTCATTGATCTTTCTCAGATATACTTCAGTATATTCAAGACTCTTGCTGAATTTTCATCATTATTAATACTGAACATGTTTCTGATGTTACTGTATCCCCAAATCATCAGAGCTTAGTTTTATTTCTCATTTCATTGGTTAGACCACAAAGTATTAAGCTAGTTTCACAAAAAAAAAAAAAATAGTTTGATTTGTAATAATAAAAATAAGATGGTCTTTTCAGCAGACATCTATAGTATGATACCCTTATGTATGATGTGACGTTTGATTCAATAATGAAATGAACAGCAGCAAATTAAATAAATGAGTAAATGTACTCAGACTTACATGAATATGCGACTGAAGCTTTCGTTCATAAACCTCTCCAGGAAAACACTGTATTTTGGATCCTGTTCCTCAAGTGAAACATCTGCAGAACACCATCTGCATAACATCAAATACAGTTTGGAAATATTTGGCAAAATACAGGAAATACAGTCTGGTTTTTAAATAATTTACCTTTCAATTGGTTTTTAAAAATTAATGAACAAACAGTTTTTCTACAGCAAGAAATTACCTGTTTTCTTTTTTATGGCTGGGCTCAATCCATAAAGATCTGCCTCATAGTTGCTCTCTCTTGTTTTGATCCTGACAGATTATTTAGTTGCTGTGAGACTCAAAGGTAATATTTACAGATGGTCTGATGGGAGGAGAAACTCATGGGCATTCAGGGTAGCTGTCAGTCTAGATGAGCAGACGAGTGGGCAAGTACAGTGTGTTTTGTGGTTTTGTTTCAAATTGCCAGAACATCCTCATTCTAGAGAAACTAAAAGAGAGAGAAAACAAAAGTCTCAAACTCACAGACTTGTCATGAAATTTCCTTTCAAACTTTGCTTCTTTTTAGACATACTAAAATATCAGCATGTAGGTTTGGTTGCTAGTTTTACTTATTTATTTATTTTCTTTAAGGGAACATTGCATATCACCATTCTTCAAACATAATGGGAATTTTACTTCTGAAACAAGTAATAACATTCGAACATCCAACATGAACATCCAACTTAATGTTTCAGGTATAAATGCTCCATGAATGATGCTAAAGTTTTGAGAAACAAACAGCTTATTAAAGACCAGATAACTTTGAATGAATGTTTTATTAATGTTACTGGAAGAATGTTTGTTCATAACTTTGAGAGAACCTTGTCAGAATGTTGAGAGAGTTGCGAGACTGTTTCCTGTTAGCTGGGTTCTTGATTGTTCCCTCTTTCTTTCTCTCTGTATTTGCAGCTAGAGGTATCTGAACATCTCTTCTGTTTCTTTCTGTTTAGGTTGTTTATGAGACTACACAAACCCTACCATCTTTCCGTCGCTTGCCTCAAAACAAACATTTAAAAACATGCACACGCACACCTACACACACACACACGTACGTTTGTTTTTGTGAATTGTGGGGACATTCCATAGGCGTAATGGTTTTTATCCTGTACAAACTGTATTTTCTATCGCCCAACACCTAAACCAACCCTACTTTCTCAAAAAAACATTATGTATGATTTATAAGCCTTTTTAAATATGAGGACATGGGGTAATGTCCTCATAAGTCACCTTCTCTTTGTAATATCTATGTCATACCCATGTCATTATACAAATTTGTGTCCTCATATGTCACAAACACACACACACACACACACACACACACACACACACACACACACACACACAGTGCTGCTAGAATATTCATAGATTCTCATCCTGTTTGTGCCAAACATTTGTTTTTATTCAGTAGTCGATTTCAAGTCGATTTGAATCAATCTGACACTTTCTGTTTGGATTTAAACTCACTTCAATGCTCTTTATTAACAGATCTGAAAGTAACAGTTGACTTTTGCACAATAAATATCATCAAGTGAGAACACTGATCGGACAGAAGCTAAAAACATTAACTCACTGAATCATGAAGACAAACTGCTGTTGCGTCTGGATGTTTTTTAAAGGGATAGTTCACCCAAAAATTAAAATGCTGTCATTAATTACTCACCCTCATGTCATTCCAAACCCTTAAGACCTTTGCTCATCTTTGGAACACAATTTAAGATATTTTTGGATGAAATCCGAGAGCTTTCTGACCCATAGGCAGCAATGCAAATGAAATGTTCCCAGACCCAGAAACGTAGCAAGGACATCGATAACATATCCATGTGTCCATGTGACATCAGTGGTTCAACCATAACCATTATCGAGAGTACTTCTGAACATAAACAATGCATGCACGTGATGCTGTTATGTGCAGAGGAAAGCAATGTGCATGCGTCGTGGTATTCTCTATAATGGTGGAATATCTTAATTTGTGTTGCGAAGATGAACAAAGGTCTTACAGGTTTGGAACAGCATGAGGGTGAGTAACTAATGACATAAGTTATTAGTTATTAGACATAAGTTTTTAGGGGGAAGTCGTGGCCTAATAGTTAGAGAGTCAGACTTGTAATCCAAAGGTTGCAGGTTCGAATCTCAGGTCAAGGGATTGAAGGTGGGGATTGTGAATGAACAGCACTCTCTCCACCTTCAATACCATGACTGAGGTGCCCTTGAGCAAGGCACCGAACCCCCAATTGCTCCCCGGGCGCTAGAGCAATAGCTGCCCACTGCTTCGGGTGCGTGTTCACAGTGTGTGTGTTCACTACTCACTGCTGTGTGTGTGCACTTGGATGGGTTAAATGCAGAGCACCAAAAGGATCCCTCACTTTCCACTAGATGGCAAAATCAACATCTAGCAGTGATATGGAATGTGAGCCATGTGGAGCTGCTCATCTGTAAATGTCTCATGACGTCATGGAACTCTGTAAGGTATCAGTATCCCAACTAACAAAAATATGTTCTATCTAAAAAGTTCCCATTAATTAATAAAACATTTCTTAATGTTCTCTGAATGTTGAAAATGTCAAAATGTTTTTTTTTTTTTTATTATGCATTTATAAAACGTTTATTTATTTATTTATTATTATTATTGGTTATATGAACATCAAACGAATGTTGCATTGTATGTACATTTTGGAAAAATAATATATACATTACATTTTAAAGTTATCTGTACGTTCTGAGAAAAAAAGTAAAATTTTCAGGCAAAAATGTTCCATGAGTGATGCATAAATAACTTTATGCCTGTTTTGTACTTTTTTGTGCTTTAAAAACAAACAAAGCCAACAAAAGTCATCTCCCAATGATTCTACAGCATTTTTTTGTGCAGAAACTTTCAACTGGGCATTACATTTTTTTTTTCTTTTTTTTTTTTTTTTTTCACCACTGTTGAGATTGCAGAATGCTGCTTGTGTGTGTGTGCGTGCGCGCGCGCGCGTGTGTGTGATTGCGTGTGTGTGTGTGTGATTGCTGCAACACTGCTGGATTTCATGCTGCAATATCACAGGGTTGGTAGTGCAAAATTTTAATGTTTTAATTGAACAACACACTTCTGGTTAGGCTTCAGATGAGATCAGTGAATTAGACCTCTTCATGATGCTATTACCGTCAATAATTAGCCATCATCATCTGATCACATTTTGTCTTGGCTTTCTTTGATACTGCAAATGAGAAGGTGAATGCTGAACACTAAACATTAATCACCATAATAGTGACTATTCAAATGAAACTATTCTCTTCAATAAAACATTCTCATTAAGAACTTTTAGACATACAGTATGGTGTGTAATGAGTGTGTCTCTCATTTTTCTGCTCTTGTTGTTCCTGTTTCCATCAGTGATTCTGCTTGTTAAGGCTGAGATGACTCTATATATCAGGGATGAGCTCTCATGAATGTCACACAACGATTTACCTGCTGCTGCAAACAGCCAAGACCTGGATATTTTAGGCAATATAGAAATCCTGGCAAGGATGCATCCCGTAAAAATGGCCCGTATGGTCACCCTACCTCTGCAGGACCATGTTTGTCCATCCCTGCTATATATTGCTTTAGCCTGCTTGTGGTTCAGATCTGGCAAACAGGAGCAGAGCGCCCAAGTGCCATCATTCCATGCGGTATGTGGGCCAGATCTGAGACAAAACAATGTTGCTATCTGAGATTATTTATTTTCTTTCCGCCAAGAAAGCATGTGAACATGTCAAGCTGGTAAACATGCTTTAGAAGAGGGAAGTAGGACATTTCTGATAGCATGCACATACTTGTTAGTCTGGAAATCTAACATAGCCACCATATGCAACTACCCAATCTTAAATGTGTGTACCTTTAAAAATAAATAAATAAATAATTGTTGTAATTGTTATTAAGACATATTGGCTTCATTAAGTGTAGGTGATGTGAACCTTTCATATTACTTTCTATAAAAATATTTAAATTTTAACAAACAATCTGTAGAATTCAGAAGACAAACAATCAGTCCATTCTTGGAAATGTGTTGAGTTTAAGATGAATAATGGCATCAATAATGTTGTCCAAACAGGGACAGATCACATATGCGTGTCTGTCCCACTAACTGCACAACTAGGTAGCAAATTAAAAGTGTGTAGCTCAAAAGAGGAACTATGACTAAAGAGATAATAGTAGATTCAAGACTTTAGTTTAAGGCATTAAAAGTGAGGGTGGGACAACCTGTCACTCACATGAGATTTACCAATAGCAATTCATTCATTCATACACACATTTGCACTTTGTTTTTTCTTACAAGAGAATTCACCAGAAAGAGGTATTCAGTCAGCGAGCGAGTAAAGAAAACACCGGCATTTTAGCGATGACTCATCTGAACACCTCTGATTGGTCATTGCATTCATAAGCTCAACAGAATCGTGTGTGATTGGTTATAATGCAGCGCTGTAAAAACGTGTCTGTATCTGGTTCAGCCCCAGCCAGTGAAAGCAGATTCGAATTTAGCAGCTGATGATATGACGCACTGAATTCTAATCACGCCGGTGTGATTGTATCAAATATAAAAGTATTAATCAGGTATTTTTTTTCTTTTGGAAGTTACATTCAAAATCCACTTGGCTCAAAAATCTGAGGGGGCACGTGCCCCCTCACTTTGAATGGGCATGACGCCTCGGATCCAATCAATTCCAGATGGACAAATTTGATAGATCACATATGGATAGTACCGCTCTATTTTTTTTTTTTTCTTGTTTGAGAAACCTCAACAATAGGGATGTACATCACAATAGGGAAGAAAAGTCTATCACAACTTCTGTTTTAAGCCAACTTTAAACTTTGATATATGCTTAATGGAACTCTATTATTTCTCTGTGTAAAGCTTGTTTGTGGGGATTACCTATCTGAGTGTCCTTTCAAATAACCTGAGTTTGGGTTGTAAGACTCACTTCTTGGTCTCTTGGCTTTCAGTGTTGTAACTCTGTGCCTCCATATTGAGAAGGGAGTTCGCCATTTGAGACTGGTGAACAAGTAAAGGTAATGTTTCTGTGGGTAGAAGACTCTATATTCAGACTATTTAGATCTTTAGATTGGAGCAAAGATTACCATGTAGATTAGTGATGGGAAAGTTTTTGAAGCCCTGATTCAACTGAATCAGTCAGTTGAAGAGCTTGAAACACCACAGGCTAGTGGCACCTACTGGTCAAAATAGAGCGAATAATTACAAAATAAATAATACCAATAATTAAATATGAAGGTTCTGTAAAGGTTCTGTTTTATTAAATTGTATTTCTTGTTTTTTCTGTGTTTTTAGGAAGGCCATTTAGAAGCATTTAAATAGCATTATTTTTTTGTAATCATAAGTGTTCACGAGTATTAAAATTCATTAGATTAATTAAAAATTAACCTACATCATAAAACTGACCCAAGATCAGTTAAAAAGCATTAGATATTCGTTTATGAGTTCACCACATCAACGTCATCTAGCGGTAAACCAACATTTTGACATGTTTTTTGAGCCTTCGAGTGCTGGGTTATTTAAAAGATTTGTTACTTGTATCTATCTAATGAATTTGTGTTAATTTTGACAGACTTTGTTAATGGACAAATTAACACACTGATATATTGTGCCTAGAGATATTGTGCTGTTTTTTTTTTATTATTATTATAATTTGAAACCTGCTGCTGAGCTGGTTTCAGAATTAGTTTACTGCCTTATTAATGAGGCTCCAGTGTACACACACACACATCCCACTCCCATTGCATTCCCCCAAGTCTTTATGCCTGTCTGCTTGCATAAAAGTGAATCCAAGTACCTCAAAAAGAGAGTCATGCATTGTAGATTGTAGCCAACTTTCTGTAAAGCATAACAAAGATGCCTCACAGAATTCATTACAGTAGCTTGTGGACGATCTTACTTTGTTGTGGTTACTGAAGATAAGGGATGGCAGGGGCGGCTGATTAAATCTTCTTCTCCTTCGTTTCTTGCATTTTAATCATGTCTTCTCTTTTGGTATGTTAGACCACTATCAAGCTCATCATCTCTTTCAGTAAAAAAACAAACAAACAAACAGCGTCACAGGAATTCCATTTTGAAGATTCCATTTTGGGAGCAAATTGTTTTTCAAGTTTCTCATAGTGACCTACAAAGATTTAAAATAGTGGAAAAAAAAGAGAGAAAAAAAGGAGAGAAAAATAAAGAACTTAATACACAGGGGGGGTTATTACCAGCATAAACACAGCAGAAATACAAACACAAGATGACAAATGTATTGCTGTTCCCTGCCAAGAAAATAAAATTAAAACAGCAAAATGTGACTTACTTTAAGGAAATTCATTTTTTGCTTTTGCCACAATCCAAAAAGATTAGCCTCAAATAGACCTGTCTCTTTCTTTCTCATCTTCTCTGTCTTAAAGGGGTGTTTACTCCTGCCAGAAGTTTGAAAGACTGAACAGCTGATGAGGAAACACAGAGCTTTGTTGAGATGGGAGGAGCATCCAGCTTATGACCTAATTCATTGATTCAAGATTTCCAAGATAATGCTGTAACAAACATTGCACCTGATGACTACTTTATTCATTTTTGTTCCTTGTCATTTTGCTTTATTTTATGTTTGCTTCATCATTGGTTCCCTCTTACCTCATACTCGGGGGTTCCTTTATGCATTTATGCACATGCGCACTCTTCAAAAATGACACTTAAAAAGATGAAGAAAAATGGCACTTACTGGGGACACACTAAAATATTCAAATTGAAATGGAAATATATTTAAATGGAATGGAATATATAGATTGTACTGCATGGTAGTTTTCTTATTGTGCATTAACATACTGTAGATATAAAACCTAAACCTGATGTGTGTCAAATAATTGTAGACATGCCAACATATTTTCTTTTCAGTGAAGGTTTTTAAAATTACCCTGAATTTGACTATTATTATTATGAGTTTTCTGAAGAAGCACAGAATAAAGGCAAAATGAATAACTTGCTTTTTGATTACTGTTGTATTTCAGTTTGATTTTATCGCAGATCTACTCATATGGTGTAACTGAGTTTTTTAGCAGGTGTTGAAAAATTAAATTACATTGAGGACGGAGATCAGGTGGAGTGTTATAAAACAATACATTTGATAAGCGAGAAAAACCACCCGTCCTCACAGTGTTATTTGTTTCTTGTGTTATTTGTGGGACTTTTGCTGTACTTCCTGTTTCCTCTGCCATGTTAATAGTTCATTGTAGTTCCCCTGCTAACTAGTCTTTATTGTTCAGAGGTTCTAGTTAACCTGTTACCCCCCTGTATTTATATAGCCCTTGTGTTTCCCTTGTTCTTTTTCAGTCATTATTTGCTGTTTGAATGTTGTAGGTGATTGGTGTCTTTGCATTCTTACAAAATAAGAAAAACTATGACAAAACCTGTTTTTTTTTAAAAGAGTGATCAATATTGATTTAATTTAGTTAATAGGTTAATTGTTAAAAAAAATGTTGTGGCATTGTTTTTCACTTTACCGCATTTTTCACAAATGTCTAAAACTTTTCACAGTACACTGTAGATTTGCAGGTAGATCTTGCCACAGTTTTATAGATGCACATATTTAAACAGTGTCATTTGCTGAACTGAAGAGAATCAAAGGTCAAACATGCAGCCTTCATACATTTGCCCTTCAAATTCCATTCATGTTTATAGGCATATGGGCATATAGGTTTATTTTTGTATTTCCTTTATAGCTATTTTAAACAAATTGAACTCTTTGGCTCACATTTGTTTTATCTATTTATTTTCATTGTTGTCATGTTAATATTCATCTTCAGTTTGACATATTCATTCAACAAATACCTAGCATTCAAAAACAGAGCATTTTGTATTGTACGTATTATATCATTGTTGTATTGTGTTTCTGTATTATATGTACATAATGACATTGAAGTTTGTTTGTAGTGATCAGACTGGTTCTCAATACTCAATACGTGTCATTTAGTTTTCATGTCAGCTGATGTTTGATGTTTTATATTCACTAAGGCGTGGAGTTACTGTAGTGACACACGGCTCCAGGATGTTAGTGATATAAACACTGCTGTAAGTCAAAAGATCCCACACTCATTTGTCTACCAAATTCTGCTGCTGAAAAACTGATGTTATAGGGAATTAATTAATCAGATTTGGTAAATGGTGTATAGTTTTAATACTTTCTTTATTTCTAATACTTTCTTTACAGAGGATAAGCAGTATTATGGATGGATGGATGGATGGATGGATGGATGGGTGTAGTTAAAATTTACAATGACTGAACAATTAAAGACAAGGTTCTGATCATTTTTGCTCAGTAAAACTAAAGAATAAGCCTCACACTGTGGCACAATCTCTGGTGGTTATGAGCTCAACTGATCAGCCAGACATACAGGTTCACCGGTTCTGGGTTGGGGTGTCAGATCGTGTCCCTTGGGTCAGGAAGTCCCTTCTCAGTATTATGGTCCAGGAGCTTATTTAGCAATATGCCTTTTCGCATATTTAATGAAAGTCCCGAGCACAGCAAGTGATCAATCAGTTAGATTTTTTGTCTGTTTAGCATATAATCTGAATGAGGATAATCTGGCCAAGATCAGACAATCGCTCAAGTAATTCAGGACACGGGGCCTTGCCACTTCAGAAAGGAAAAAGGAGGTAATGCCATTCACTTGGACTTGGAGGTTATGCCATTCAGCACCATGATATATAGCAGTTGAACCTGCCTCTGTTTCGTGCACTTGAACATCATTGGCCTGTGTACTAACGCTAGTGTGATAGTGTGAACTGAACATATGCTTGATGTAATCATAACATTGGCGCTTGCAAACACGGGAGAATTAGCGGTTGTGTGCAACCCTTTTGTTTTTTGCTTTAAACAACATGTTTCTCTAGCCAAAGTTATCTAAATAAAGGGGGGGGGATTTATGTAAGATGGGTCTTTATAAATAAATGATAATAATAAAATGTTATTCACAATTAAAATAAAAATTGGCAAAAAAAGAGATATCTAAGCATTCCGTGTCCAAGAAATTCAAACTTAGTTTGCTTTATATTATAACATTATAGTTTGCATTAAAGTACATTGCCATGAAATCACAATAAATAAATAAATAAATAAATAAATAACACTCCTGTTGTCAGAGAGTCACAATCACTGTCACCGCCATCATCAGCAATCACAAGATCACAATCACCGGAGTTCTAATCACCCGCACCTGCAACCCCTCATCAGCACTCCCTTAAGTACCACATGCTCTCTGACACTCATCGTCCGGTCTACGGTTCACTACCCTGAACAGTACCTGACTCCATTCACAGTTACCTGTGATATACTTACCTTGTTGTTTCCTAGAACCTCTCCTGTGATCCCCCAGCATTGTTTCCTGTTTTCCTGGACTCCCAATCTCCACGTATCCTGTGAAAGAGACTCTGATCAGTTCCCAGCCATGTCACATTGGATTGGATATCACTACAAGTCACTCACCTGTTCCTCTCACCTCTCCATTTGCATTCTGTCAATAAATCCACTGTTTTGCTACTTACCTGTTTCTCCTGGCTCTGTTTGTGACACCTGTGAGGGTGTTTCTTTTTTTTTTTTTTTTTTTTTTTTTTTTTTTCCCGGCCTGTCAGTAACACAGATAACACATGACAGTACGTATGTGTAGCTATATTATCATCATTCACAGCCTTTTTTTTTTTTTTTTTTTTTTTTTTTAATTAATTTAATTTTATATACCCTTTTATTTAACCACACTATGACAGACAAGCCCGGGGGACAGAGAAAACAAGAGAGAGAAAGAAAAAAGAGAGAAAAAAAAGACAAAAAAAAACAGACAATTTGCTTCGATACCTGCTGACAAAAAGAGAAAACAACAGAAGACACAACATCATAGAGACTGCAGCAACAACCAACATCTGTATGAATCACAATAAATTCTAAATGTTAAATGTTATTGAGCAGCACACATAACTAATATTACAAAATAAGTTTTGAAGCAACAGCAGATCAAGACAAAGCGTGTTTGTGAGCACCTGTTTTTACACCAATGTGACTGCTTGAGTGTACACCTGTGTGTGTGAGCGCGCTTGTGTTCATAAGGTTCCTCCATGTAAATGTTTAATAGTGTGTGTGGGGCACAACAGTCCTATCCCGCAAGGCATGAAGCAGGCGCGGAAAAGACTCGGGCCCCAAACATCCGGGGGTCCCCCAGGGCACGGCACTCCCAGGAGAACCACCGCAGGGATAACCGCCGCCTCCACCCAGAAAAGGGCAGAGGAGAGCCCGAAGGCGGCACCTCCGACAGTCACATTGCAGACGCCCCAGGGTGCCGTGGCGGCAAGCCCGCAGGCTCCACCGGTAGCCGACCACACCCGGGCAGACCGGGCCCTGGGCCCGGAGATCCAAAGGCCCCCACCCCCCAATCGGGGCCCAGCAAGGCCAGCAGGGCCAGGCCCCGCCAAGCGACCGCCGAAAGCGGGCCGGCGCCCACCCGAGCATCCTGCCCGGCGCGAGAAACCACCAACGCACCGGCGACATCCTCCACCGGCAGTGCATGGTGGTGGGGTAGGGGTCGGCTGAGATGATGAGTGAGGCGGAGTCTAATGCCCGACCTGACACATAGACGTAGACGAACAAGCACACATATACACAAGCATACGTTCCCACCCTCATGCACGCAAACGAATATTCACACCCTCACCCCACATGTAGACACACAAAAATGGACAAGGTACCCACACTCACACTCCCCATATGCACTCTATACTCCTAGATCCAGGCACCACCACCCCCAGAGGGGAAGCCAGCGCCCGATCCCGGAGCTGAACCCCCTTCGCTCCGGCGTGGGGACAGGAGGACCACCCCGGTCCCCGCAGCAGCAGAGAAAACCAACAGCCCAGACCCCGACCGGGCGGCCAGCTCATCCTCACAGCCCCCAGCCCCAGACAGAGAACAGAGAGCAGGGGTGTGAAAAAAAAGACCCCAAGCTTCACCTCACCCGCTCAAATGTAGTGTTGGTGTGTGTTGTTCTAAGGTGCTTTAAAACAGTGGTGCTTTAAAACAGGGGAGGGGCACCCTCTACAGGCTTGTGTCAGTTCGTCCCCTCCCTAGCGCCCTCAATGTCTATGTGCAACTTAAAATTGAGAAGTGGGCACTGGCACCAGCGGGAAGGCTGAATGAACAGACCGCCCTCCGGATGCCATTCAGTGTGCCCACCCCCAAGGCCCTATATGTATGTGTCATGTGACAGTAAGTAATGAGAATGTCTAAGCTGTAATGTGTGATTGAGATGCAGGCGGCCACGAGGAAACAGAGGAATACCACCTCCCCCACATCCCAGCGACACACCCGCATCTCAAAACCCTACCTATGTGTTGATGTGATGGAGCGGGAGAAATGAAGCCCTAGGGATGGGGAGGAAAGCATCAGAGGGGGCAAAATACCCCCCCCCTCTGGAGTCAGCTCCCCCGCTGACCCCCATAGGCACCCCTGCTACCCCAAATCTGCCCAGGGCGGGGGGCCCAGGCCCATCCAGACCAGGGCCCATGGCAGCCCGGGGCGGCCCATCAGACCCCACAGCAGAGGAAAAACTACCCCACCCCATCATTCAGTCAGCTCCCAGACTACAAAAGACAATAAGACACCCAGGTAGAGCCCATTTGCCCCGCCTCTATTGGACCCCCCCCTGCGGAGGCACCGATGCATCGAAGACCCCCACACCAGAGCCGGGCCCAAGCGTATGCACCAACCCATGCTCCCGGCGGCACACCAACCAGGACCCAAGCCCCCCAGGCCCAGCCGTAACCCCAACCCGGAGGCAGAGCGCCCCCAGAACCCCAAGCCCCCCCCCGGACCAACCCCGGAACAGTGCGGCCGCCAGGCTGGTAACCTACGTCCGCCGTAGGGTGATGAGGTGTGAGGGTGTGAGGGTGTTTCTAACAAAGAGCTCTGAAATACTTTTTTATTTCATCAGAAATCACGACGCTTTTATCCAGAGCGACTTACAAATGAGGACAATGGAAGCAATCAAAATCAACAGAAGAGCAATGATATACAAGTGCTATAACAAGTCTCAGTTAGCTTAACATAGTACACGTAGCAATATATTGTACAATTATATAATAAAAAATATATATATAATTTTTTTTTTATAATTATATAATAAATAAAAGAAAACAGATAGAATAGAAAAAGAAGCAAGCTAGTGTTAGAGTCCTTTTTTTGCAGTGCAATTAAAAAAAATATAGATATTTTTCCAGTAGGGAAAGATGGGTGAAGATGCTCCCTTATGAACAACAATATTTACTGCTAAATCATAGTCTCAAGATTCTCAAAAATCTCAAGACAAAGATCTGGATATTGTAATTGCTAAGAATATAAGCAGGAGTTTTGACAACTTGTTCCCTGTTATGGAAAGAACAGGAACTAAATATGTGGTTACATAGAAACCTCTTTAAAGGGTTGAACTTGGTTTCTAAACCTGAGAGACTTTCGTCTGGTTTATTCTACTTATTTTTATGTCGATGCTCAGACTTTCAGATCTGTTGAATAGAATGCTGACTCCTGTGTCAGCAGCATCACGCGCATGCTTTGTTGTACTCTCGTGAACTCGCATCGAAGACTGACACAGAAGAGAAGAAATTGTTGAATAAAGTTGTTATTTTTGTTTTCTTTGCACACAAAAAGTATTCTCGTAGCTTCATAAAATTAAGGTTGAACCACTGATGTCACATAGACTATTTTAATTGCATCAGAACGCCCACCACACACCAGCTTATTGATGGAGAAGAGACAGAGCGATGAAACCAATTATATGGGGATGGTTAGGAGGCCATGATGGACAATGTCTGAATTTGGCCTGCTGTAACCGATTGTCGTAAAACTTTACATACACACACAAAATGTGCAGAGAGGTACAGAGAATAGAAGGACAGCATTTAATGAATTTACTTAAAAAAGTAACATATTAATACATATATGTTTGGTTCTAATATTTGTATTGTGTGGTAACCTTTTCATAAAAGCAATAAGGGATCCAAGGAGTGCTGTATTGTGAATACTCCACTTCGCATCGTGCCAAACAATGCACATCAGCCACGACTTATTCACAATACATCACAGCCTCTTGTGCCTTATTGCTTACATATATTCTTTCAGTCATTATGCCTTTAAAACATAACTTGACTTCAGTTTGTCATGTGATCACATCACTGTACGAATGCAGATCTTCGTACATCCTCATTCATGAGCTGCAGAGAAACTGACATGGAGATATAAAGAACTGAAAACAATAGAGATACAGTCTGGATTTTCCACTGACCTTTCAAATTTTGTTTATTAACTGCACCTACAGATACAGCATAAAAACAGTGGAACAGGAAAATATGTACTGAAAAATACTACAAAATATACAATTTTATACAAAATATTTATTTGATGATTATCTGCAGCTGTATACAATTTAGTAATAAAAATTCCTGTGGCTCAGTGATAGAGCATTGCGTTAGCAGTGCAAAAGGTCATGGGTTCAATTCCCAGGGAACACACATACTGATAAAAAATAAAAATGTATAGCCTGAATGCACTGTAAGTCACTTTGGATAAAAGCGTCTGCTAAATGCATAAATGTAAATGTAAAAAAACAGACTTATAATGCATTTATTTGTATATACACAAACACATACACACATTTTTAGTCTATATAATGTTATATAAGAAAGATAGTTGGCTACTATTCTTATTTTAAATGACTTGTTTTCAAATACTGGAAACTAGTTTATTAGATATTAAAAATACATTACTACAAGCTGTCAGTCTGTGTGTTAGTGGTGGGGATTTTTCTAAGAATTCAGTGCAAGTTACATTGTTACTCCAGTAGGTGGCAGCAAGGGTTTTTTACTTTATGAGTGAGTGAGTCAGTCAGTCGCTGACAGTTTGAAGTTGGCATGAAATTGCTTGTGGCAGTCTTTTCTTCTTTAATGTGATGTATAGTGAAACAGCTTCTTGAACAAGTAAAAATGTAGGGCGGGACTTGATTTTATCCATCATCATCATAACTGAAGCATTGTGGCTTGCTATTTGAAGTGAGTGACAGGTTGTCCATGTTCACACCAGTAAACAAGTCATCAAAGAATAGATACAGTTATGTTCAAAATAATAGCAGTCCAATATCACTAACCAGATCAATCACTGTTTTTGGCAGAAATTATATTTCTACATGGCAAATATTTTACTAGTAGGTGTGGTAGAGTAATAGAAAACCAACAGACCCAACAGTCATGACATGCATGCTGTTGATTCTGTGCAACTAAATCATTAATTGAAAAGGGCGTGTTCAAAATAATAGCAGTGTGGAGTTTAATTAGAGAGGTAAACCATTCTGTGAAAAAACTGGTGTCAAACAAGTGGCCCTTATTTAAGGACGAAGGCAGCAAATGTTGTACTGTGCATTTCTCTCTGAAAATCTGAGTAAAATGGGTCATTCCAGACATTGTTCAAAAGAATAGCGTACTTTGATTAAAAAGTTGATTAGAGAGGGGAAAACATTTAAAGAAGTGCAGAAAATGATAGGCTGCTCTGCTAAAATTATATCAAATGCTTTAAAATGGCAAACAAAACCAGAAAGATGAGGAAGAAAACGGAAAACTACCATTCAAATGGATCGAAGAATAGCCAAAATGGCAAAGACTCAGCCAATGATCAGCTCCAGGGTGATCAAAGAAAGTCTAAAGTTACCTGTGAGTACTGTAACAATTAGAAGACGCCTATGAGAAGCCAAGCTATCGGCAAGAAGCCCCCGCAAAGTCCCACTGTTGAAAAAATGAAGAGGTTACAATTTGGCAAAGAACACATTGACTGGCCTAAAGAGAAATGGCGCAATATTTTGTGGACTGATGAAGCAAGATTGTTCTTTTTGGGTCTAGGGGCCGCAGACAGTTTGTCAGACGACCCCCAAACACTGAACTCAAGCCACAGTACACTGTGAAGACAGTGAAGCATGGTGGCACAAGCATCATGATATGGGAATGTTTCTCATACTACATGTTGGGCCTATTTATCGCATTCCAGGGATCATGGATCAGTTTAAGTACATTAAAATACTTAAAGAGGTTATGTTGCCTTATGCCGAAGAGGAAACGCCCTGGAAATGGGTGTTTCAACAAGACAACGACCCCAAACACACCAGTAAGTGAGCAGCATCTTGGTTCCAGACCAACAAGATTAATGTTATGGAGTGGCCAGCCCAATCTCCAGACCTTAATCCAATAGAAAACTTGTGGGGTGACATCAAAAATGCTGTTTCTGAGGCAAAACCAAGAAATACAGAGGAATTGTGCTATGTAGTGCAATCGTCCTGGGCTGGAATACCGGTTCACATGTGCCAGACTCCATGCAACACAGATGTGAAGCAGTTCTCAGAAACCGTGGCTATACAACTAAATGTTAGTTCAGTCATTCACAAGAAAGCTAAATCTTCAAGCATTTTTCAGTTTAAACAGTAAATGTTTGACTTTGTAAAGAAAAATGCAGACACTGCTATTTTTTTGAACAGCCTAATATTCCTTTTTCTTCACTTTCTGTAAAGTAATAACAAATTTGCAAAATTTTTCTTCATGTTTTGATTTAGAATAGAATGTGCAATGTTCCCAATGCATTTGTGTGTATTGAAGTAAAAGTTATTATAAGGATTTTGAGCTTTACTTGCTTTTTTAAACACACTGCTATTATTTTGAACATAACTGTACGTGTTGTGGTAGTGCAGCATTGAATCCACTGACAGGTGAAGTGAATAATATCGATTACATTGTTACAATGGACGTGTCAATGGGTGGGATGTATTAGACAGCAAGTGAACAGTCTTGAATTCATGTGTTGGAAGCAGGAAAAATGGGCAAGTGAAAGGATCTGAGTGACAAAAGCCAATAGTGATGCTAGACAAATGGGTCAGAACATCACCAGAACAATAAGTCAAAGCTCATCTAGCCTGTCTAGTCTGATCACATAGAACAGCTACTGTAGCTCAAATTGCTGAAAAGTATAATGCTGGCAATGGTAGAAATGTGTCACAACACAGAGAATCAGTTTGCTGCATAGCCACAAACCAGTCAAAGTGTGCATGAGACCCCTGTCCTGTCTACTATTGGCACAAAAGCATCAGAACTGAATCATGTGCTCACAACAAAAGACAAAACAAAACAAAACATAGAGCTTTAACATACAGATCCTGACACTAAACTGAAACCTCACCAGACAGGAGAGTCAGGATCCAAATACAACCCTTCAAACACACACAACACATACATGAGTTTCTGGAAAAGATAAGAATTTGAGAATTTCAGACATGATCTGAGATCTACCAAAGTGACTAGAAAATCTATAACATGATCAAATATCAAATGTGTTAAACTTAATGAAGTGATGATGGTGAGGGGGAATTAGGTGTTGAGATCAGAGCAGATTTGACTTTGACTTCCTCTTAATGTGGGAAGTTTTTTTGTCTTCCTGTCTTTGCTTCAGAGCTGCAGTAGATTCATCTTCAGTGTTTTTTGGAGGGAAGCAGATTTTATTCTGAAGTGTCTTAATCCACGACAACAACATGAAGATCATTCAGCTTCAGCTCTGTGAGTTTTTACATTATTTATATAATTTATATGCTTTGTAACTTAATTAAAATTCAAAATATGTTTATGCTATGCATGACACAGGGGGTTACATTTTTTTTACATCTATTTTTTAGATGTATTAATCTGTTGTCAGTATGGAGTGTCAGATCTACTAACTGATTTGGGATCAAATGTGATCATAAACTGTGATCTTGATGAAAATGAGGTTTATTGGATTTTACTGAAAACAGCAGATCCTCCAACAGTGATTCTACGATCATTCTCAAAACCAATACCACCATTTTACACAAATGATACATTCAGAAAGAAATATTCAGTGCAGTTTAAACATCGTCTGGTTATTAATAATGTGACTGCTGATGAATTAGGAGTTTATTACTGTATGAACACACGCACACCTCCAAAACTCAGCAACAGCATCAGAATATACTTCAATGGTGAGTTAATTTATTCCTTCAGTGATTAAGACAAATCACTGATTGCATACGAACTAGTAATTAACTACTTACATTTTTAAAATATTCATAAATATATATATATATATTTATAAATTCCATAATATATTATAAACATCTTAAGTGCTACAAATCTGTGGCCAGTAACATTTTTACAGTAACATATTGTGGAAACTTTTATTACAGAACCAACTCAACTAACTGTGTTAACTGAGTGTCACAATCATACAGTGACTGATTATACCGAGCAAAATCAGACACAGTGGCAGATTATTACTATCATATCTGCTCTGATGAACGGACTTCTGATCATTCTGCTGATCGGTGAGTTAATTTTCAGCCATCTGTAAAAATATTTGTATCATGAATTTCTTTTTCGTCTTTTGACTACATTATTATTGTACAACTGTTTGTAAATACTGAATCTGAAAAAATGCTCCATTTCTAGGACTATTAAATGTTTTTGTTGGAAACAGAAGATCTTCAGAACAATCAGAACTCAACACTGATCTACAGCAGACACAAGTTACAGAACAACATCAGGATCATTTACACTTAAAAAACTGTGAATCCATCCTTATTACTAAAATTAATTTCTGTCTTGATAATTATTGAGGATTCTTGCTGACCTGTACAGTAGCATTCTATATCATTTTATTTTGGTTCGTTTTTGTTTGATTGCAGCTAAAAATTATAATATTGATTTTCAGTATGCCACGGTGGACTTTTCCAAACTGCATTAAAATATTCAGTCCAACCAATCCAGCAGCACTTACAGTATACTGCTCTAAACCTGCTGGAGATATTAACACATAACAAAAAACTGTTATTTATGGGAAAGTTCCAAAAAAAGAAGAAAAAAAAAACTTAAAATAAAAAAACTTAAAAATAAAAATAAATAAATATACAAATAAGTAAAAAATTGACTATGTTTGATATTGTTCATATTTATTTTTTCTTTCTAAAGACTGGTGATCATAATTATTTTATTGAACCGACGGCTTTTATATTTCTCTTTAGGATTAACATATAAAATTGCTCTAATAATGTGTAGAAAATATTACATTGAAAATATTTACTATTAAGTGGACAATTTTATTGTATAAATATTGTATTAATGTTTTACACATGAAAATATGTCTTAGTGGGTCCTGGAGAGAATCATCATATTTTGATGTTGGTGGCATTTAAACATTTGAGAACTCCTGCTTCAGATCAAATGTTTGTTTAGGAATCGGTAATCTTCTGAAATCTGGTTATCTGTGAATGCTTGTCGACGTGGATATTACTTTTTCTACTTTGACCTTAGAATGGAGTGTGTGCATATTATTCATTATTTGTGTGAAGCCTGATCAGTTGTGTTTTCAATGCTGTTGGATCAAGAAGTATCATTTAATACGATACAGATGACTGTTTATTTTGTCGAGATGGTTTAATTGATGCCTATAATCTAAATCTGTATTATATAAAAGAGAGAGTTAAATTATCATAAGATGATAAAGTCTGTTAGAGTTAAATGTTGTGGCTTGTATTTTTCTGTGACTCAGCCCTTAGTTTTTTTTTTGTTTGTTTTTTTCACCCTGTTTAAAATGTGAATAGTCCGATTTATGAAAAACACCCTTATTCTAAGAACACATTTCAGTTGTTATAACCTGGAATTCATAATGAAGCATTTTTCTAAATACGTTTATTATAAAGTTGCTTCATTATTTTCATCTGTGTGTTTGAGTATGTTACTTTTGATAATCTACTGGAAAGATATTTAGCTGGTTATCACTACAGTCCCTCTATAATAGCTATAAACAGCATTTTACTTCAATAAAATAATTTCAACATCATATTAAATAATGTCAATATTGAAGAATTTGGAATTAATGACTGTATGAACACAGACAAACCTTGAGCACTATTTATAGATTACTTGTAAATAAATAATAATTAAAAAATATATAATAATAATATAAAAAATAATAACACTACACAGTAACTAAACTCAACTGATGAAGTGCTAAACCAAAACCAGAAACATGTTCCACTGGCTTTGACACTTGACAACCAACGACTCTCACCTTTGTCTAGAGTGGAGGTTTAACTGTGAAACGAGTGCAGAGTTAATACCTTTATTTTAATAAAGTTCTCACAGTCTTAACCACCAATGGAAGACGAGCAGCATTGCAGTACGTCTGCTAAAAATCTCCTTTACTGTTCTACTGAAGAAGAAAAAGCCACCTACATCTTTGATGGCCTGAGGGTGAATAAAGTAACAGCAAACTTTCATTTGTGGGTGAACTAGGCCTTTAACATTTTTTTTAATTGACTTATAATTATGGTAAATTTTAAAACTTGTTTAAAACAAAAAGAACAATTCAGCATGTGATTTTTTTTCAGCTGTTTAGTTTTATTTATTTATTTATTTATTTATTTTAACGTAAATTTGTTAAAATGTTTATTGTTAGTCCTTATAGGGATAGTTCACCCAAAAATGAAAATTCTGTCATTAATTATACTCACCAAAATGGCGCTATACGGTGACACAGAGGAGACAAATTATTGAATAAAGTCATTATTTTTGTTTTCTTTGAGCACAAAACGTATTCTCGTAGCTTCGTAAAATTACGAGTGAACCCCTGATGTCACATGGACCATTTTAACGATCTCCTTACAACGTTTCTGGACCTTGATCGTGTTAGGATCCTTGCTGTCTGTGGAGGGTCAGAGAGCTCTCTTTATTCATCAAAAATATCTTAATTTGTGTTCTGAAGATGAACAAAAGTCTTACGGGTTTGGAACGAAATGAGAGTGGGTAATTAATGACAGAATTTTCATTTTTGGGTGAACTATCCCTTTAATGTCACCATGATTAGTTCAAAATCATTGAAGTAGTCGTAAATTAAATTATTTTAATTATTAACACAAAGAAAAGAATAACTAAATTGATAGCCTGTAGTTTACTATACACTATTTGTTCACTTTCTGATTGTCTCAAAACAAAGATGGTCACCTCAGAGAAGACAGTATGCATATACTGTTTAGGTTTGTGTTTTTTTTTTCTTTATTCATCTTTCCTGTGCATGCAGGCACAAACTGATGCTGATTACATTTGCAGTTTGCATAAGATCATGCAGCTTTAGAACAACATCAGGTTGACTAATTATTTACTAAATTCACACTATCCCATAAACAGGCTGTGAAGAGTAAATAAACTACAAACTATGAGAGAGAGAGACAGCATGATAAGGGTTACAAAAGTAAAAGAGCACATAGTTGGTGTGTTGGGGCCCCATAACTGGAATTTGTACACGTTTAATGAAGTGATGAGGCCCTTCGTATGGGATCATATTCCTGCCAAAAATATTGCAGTCACGGATAAAAAATAACAAGCGTGAAAACAAAATTTAAAAATGCAAGTAAAAATATATTGCACAAGATTTAAAAATGAAAGCAAAGTTTTCAGAATAGCAAGCAATGGTCATGGATCGAAAAATAATAAGCTCAAATAAAAAAATGAATAACGCATTTTTAAAACTAATAAGCATGAATCAAAACTTTAAACACATTTAAAATCATATTGCACAAAATTGAAATATTAATGCAAAATTATCTGACTTTCGCACAAAATCATGTTTTATATTATATAAATATTATAAATATAAATATTCAGTGCAGTTTAAACATCGTCTGGTTATTAATAATGTGACTGTTGATGAATTAGGAGTTTATTACTGTATGAACACACGCACACCTCCAAAACTCAGCAACAGCACCAGACTATACTTCAATGGTGAGTTAATTTGCTTCTGTAATAATTAAAACAGTCTGAAAATCAGTGTGATTATTTTTTTTACGTTTGTTATTTGTTATTTATAGAAAAACATAAGGCCTCTCATTGGTCACGCCACAAAGAGATAAATAAGTTATCAATATTTAATTCAGTTTTACAAACCTGCATCTTTGTCTTTGTGCTCCAGTAAAGTCTGACAGTAACAGACTGAACTCTTTCATTACAGAATCTCAACTAACTGAGTGTCACAATCATACAGCGGTGGAGTTTATTTACCAGAATCAAACACAATGGCAGATTATTTTCATCATATCTGGTCTGATGAACGGACTTCTGCTCATTCTGCTGATCGGTGAGCTTTCTTCTTAAATTAAATGAGCAAATTAAATAAACACTAGCGGTGCTGTCTGTGAAAATATCAATATGATGCACTTCTGCAGTAAACAGGTGAAGATGTTTTCCATTATTAGTCTTTTGACTATAGTTTGGCATGTTTCTGTCTCCATATATTGTTACAGTTTAAAAAATAATGAATCTGAATTCTCTGTTTCTTAGTGTCTGCTGTTGGAAAAACAGAACGGTTGGAAAAACACATTCATACTGATCTGCAGACAAAAGTTACATATCAGCTTCAAGACACAAAACTATCTTCACTATTATTTTATAAAGGTTTTTATTTCTATAAGTACAACAAACTATAGTTTATTTGTTTGTTTTTTCGGATTAATTTTAGGTTAAGTGCAGCTGAAATGCTAATTGTTTTCATCATTACTCTTTCAGTACGCCGAGGGGACTTTTCTATAAAAAATAGTCATCAAGTTAACAGCATCTGTGTATGATTATATAACATGTTCTTGGATATGATGTGGATTTTCCTGAAGAATAAATAGTTTTACAAAATCAAGCGTATTGGGGGAAACTGGGGCTAGTTGTCACACTTTTCCGAAAAAAATAAATACATTTTAGAACATTCTGTTTAGACATAAAACTTGATGACTTGCATACAAAAACTATTAAACTAAATATTGAATATCTGAATAAAATGTAATATTTCCACCATTAGCAGCCAGAGAAAAGATACTGTTTAGGGGTTTACACAGATACGCATTAAGCATCATTGTCAGACTAATTGGTACATATTCCTTTAGTTAACAAGTCTGATGTATTTTTTTTTTTTTGATCAAGTTTATTTGCATTTAGCCTTTAAAATGTTTTTGTATGTAACAATAAATTAACAATAAATTAAAGCAGTCAAAGATGTTGTAATAGTAATGGCTCATTCTTACTATTATGTTGAATGCTGCTATTTGTTAAAAGGGAAAATGTTCTTTTGTGGGAAATATTTGTATTTACTTATTTGTGACAAAGAATGTTCTAATGCATGAAATTGTATCTCATAAACAGTTATTCTGAATATCCAATTGACTTCTCCTTCACATTACTTCGCTTTGCTAACTGTTTCGGATATTAAAACATATGTTTGCTGTTTATAATTTTGTGTTCAGAAGAAGAAGAAGAAGAAAAATATTGTTACAGATTTAAAAAATATTCAGGGCTCAATGCTAAGGAGTATTCTACTGGCCCAGTCAGGCCAATGTTTAAATTTTGTATTTGCCCTGCCAACATTTTCAGTGGCCCTTGCACTAAATAACTAAATAAATACATAGTTGTTTTCGTTGTTTTCAATATAGGGATATGACACCAAAATTTTAGAGACCATTTAAATTTTACAAACATTATTAAAGACAAGTGAACAGTCTTGTTTTTCAGTTTTGTTCAGGTGCGGAAATTGAATAAGGTTACAGATAAACTGAACTGAAATGCTAAACCAAAACCATAAATGTGTTGCACTGGTTTGATCACTTGATCGTTTGACAGCCAGTGATGGACAGCATCTGTCACCTTTGTCTCGAGAGGTATTCTAAAACATTTATACTTGTATCTCAGTTTATGAAGCTCAAATAGAAACACTGCTGTACTTCATGATATGAAGCTTATTTTTTGTGTATAGATATACATATTTAACAACATGTAAAGCAACTTCTTGATACTGAAGTTTATATTTCTGTGAATGTGCAACAGGTAATCAACTGTATAACCATTACATGTTTTGTATCACATTTTCTTTCATTTATAATTCTAAAAGAAAGTTCAATCGTATTACATATTTTTTAGTCTAAAGGTAAAAAAAGGAAAGACCCAAATGATGTTCAATGCAAAACATCAAATTAAACAGCCTTTGAATATTAATGTCCACTGTTTTCTTTTTACTTTCTTTTTTTTCTTTTTTTCTTTTTTTTATCTTTATTGAGTTAAGTTTTCGAAAAAGCTCTGTCTCTTATTCTTTGGTCTGGTCTCTTGTCTCTAAGGTGTTGTAGTTCAGTGAAAAATCAAAAGGTTATTTTACAGGAAGTATTTAATCTTATGGCTTATTTAGATCTAAAGTGCTGCTCAAAAAAATTTCAGATTATTTGACTGAATATTATCAATGCGGTGACCAAACAGAGAAACATGCAGGTTTTTTTTTTAAATACCGCAGTCCCAAAATGTAGATTCAAGATTCAAGATTCAAGATTCAAGATTTTATTTGTCACATACACAATTATACAGTGTATAACCAGCAGTGAAATGTTAGTCAGGTCCGCTCCATGGACAGTGCAATTATATGGAATACAAACACAAAGAATATACATAAATATAAAAAAAATTAATGAAGTAGAAAATAAAAAATAAAAATAATAAAATATAAAATAAAATGTTAAAAAAAAAAATATTGTGCAGCACAGTATACTGTAGACTTAATAAATAATAATATAAGAAGGAATGTGCAAGAAGACGTGCAAGCAGGTTGTACAGGGTATTTACATAGCAGCAATACGAATGGTAGAAAAATTATTAATAACTTACTGATTATTAGTGATTATTAAATGGAGTCATGTTGATGTTATGAGACCAAGTTTGAGTTTAGTAGTTTAGGAGCCTGATGGCCTGGGGGAAGATGCTCATCCTAAGTCTCTCGGTTTTTGCCATCAGAATACGGAAGCGCTTACCAGATGGTAGCAAAATGAAGAGACGGTTACCAGGGTGATTTGAGTCCTTGATTTTGACAGCTCTGCTTTTGCAGCGTTTGAGGTAGATGTCCTGCAGGGAGGGGAGAGCAGACCCTGAGATACGCTCAGCTAAGCGCACAACTTTCTGCGGGGCTTTGCAGTCTTGACTGGAGATGTTTCCATACCACACTGAGATGCACTGAGTCAATACACTTTCTATGGTCCCTGAATAGAAAGTTTTCAGGATTGCTGGTGAGACCCTGCATTTCCTCAGCTGTCGCAGATGGTACAGTCTTTGCCTGGCTTTCTTGACCTGTGTTTGAATGTGTGTAGTCCAAGTCAGGTCCTCAGAGATGTTTACACCGAGGTACTTGAAGCTGCTCACCCTCTCCTCAGGGGTCCCACTGATCATAAGAGGAGTGTAGGGCCGCTGCTGACTCTTTCTGAAGTCCAAAAACAGCTCTTTATTTTTGCTCACATTCAGAGAGAGACAGTTGTCCTGGCACCATGATGTAAGTCTTTCTACCTCATCCAAGTATGCAGTCTCATCATTGTTGGAAATGAGGCCCAGAACCACAGTATCATCAGCGAATTTGATAATAGATGTGGAGCTGTTAGAGGACATGCAGTCGTGTGTGTAGAGAGTAGAGCAGGGGACTCAGGACACAGCCCTGTGGGGCTCCTACGTTCAGGGTAGGGGTTGCACCGACTAATCGACTAGTCGACTTCAGTGCTCTGCCATGACGCTTTAAGCTTGATGTTGACTAGTCGCTGGTCCTATAGAGGGCGCAACAGCATAAGAAATTAGCTCAGTTTCCAAACAAATGACAAATAAATGCATACTCCGAAAGCGCTCCTCAAAACATGTGAGATTATTACTGAATGCTCGAAATTGAACGGGAGAATGCACGTTTTTTTTAAACAGCTTATTGTACAGGTAAGTTAATCGCCGTTCTAATCTAATGCACTGCTGCTCTGTAACGCACACACATAGGCTTCAGACAGTTGCGCGTACATCATCTGAATCATACAGAATCATTCAGCGCGGAAATGTATTGTCAACACTGTTCTGTGATTTCTCAATAAAATAGCTTAGAAACTGAAAAGTTCTAGCATATATTTCTTAAATATCCCACAGCTCCCCTACTAGTAGAGAGATGCTCCCAGGTAGAATTAATTCACACATGCAATCGCTCTTGGCAATTAAGCCACAGCCATATCACCCTGCAGCCCAAGACCGGTTGCCCACTGAAGCTAAGCAGGGTTGAGCCTGGTCAGTACCTGGATGGGAGACCTCCTGGGAAAACTAGGTTGCTGTTGGAAGAGGTGTTAGTGAGGCCAGCAGGGGGTGCTCACCCTGTGGTCTGTGTGGGTCCTAACGCCCCTGTATAGTGATGGGGACACTATACTGTCAAAGGAGCCCCGTCTTTCGGATGAGACGTTAAACCGAGGTCCTGACTCTTTGTGGTCATTAAAAATCTCATGACACTCATCGTAAAGAGTAGGGGTGTAACCCCGGTGTCCTGGCCAAATTCCCTCCACTGGCCCTTGTCAATCATGGCCTCCTAATAATCCCTATCCACTTGATTGGCTCCATCACTCTCTCTCCTCTCCACCTGTAGCTGGTGTGTGGTGAGCGCACTGGTGCCGTTGTGCTGTGGCTGCCGTCATATCATCCAAGTGGATGCTGCACACTGGTGGTGGTTGAGGAGAGACCCCCACATGATTGTAAAGCGCTTTGGGTGTACAACAATACACAATAAAGTGCTATATAAATGCCTCATTCATTCATTCATTCTCTAATGCATTCATATGAATGTAATCTTTACAGTGCTACTTATCTGTATCTGGTTTAGAACGAGCAGAAATCTGTGAGAAATAAAACGACCCAAAGACAAAAGAACTGATCAAAATGAGCTGCTATAGGAGCAATAGCCATGTGGGCAGTGCTGTGTCATATGCCAGCTTTGCACAATGTGTTTGAGTTACAACTCCAGGCTTATTTGTTCATTAATGACGTCATCAGCGACTAGTCGACTTTGACTCGACTTTCGTCACATAAAAGTCGACTTTAAAAAAATCAGAAGTCATTCAACCCCTAGTTCAGGGTGATGAAGTTTGAGATGAACTGGCCTACTTTCACCACTTGAGGTCTGCCAGTGAGGAAGTCTTGAATCCAGTCACAGAGTGAAGAGTTTAGGCCGAGGTCTGTGAGTTTAGAAGCTAGCTTGATGGGGACTATAGTATTGAAAGCTGAGCTATATTCAATGAATAGCAGCCTTGCATAGTTCCCATTGCTGCTGTCAATGTGTGTGAGGGAGGAGTGCAGTATGTGAGAGATGGCATCATCAGTAGATCTATTGGGGCGATAGGCAAACTGAAGAGAGTCCAAAGTAACAGGGATGGAGGAGCAAATGTGTCTCTTTACAAGTCTCTCAAAAACCTTCATGACTACTGATGTGAGGGCAACTGGACGATAGTCAATCAGGCAAGAGGGTTTATTGTTCTTAGACACAGGGATGATGACAGATTTTTTAAAGGAGGTGGGAACCACAGAGGTAGCAAGGGACTCATTAAAGATAGAAGTGAACAAACCAGCAAGCTGATCAGCGCAGGACCTCAGAACACGGCCAGTAATCCCATCAGGTCCGGCCGCTTTCCTGACGTTCACTCTCTTTAGGGCCCTCCGTAGGTGATCACATGATTATCGGTGCTCTGCCTGCTGCTTCGCGCTGATCGGCAGAGTCGCGCTGCCGCCATTGCATTAACTCGTCGGCCAGCAACGGATCTGCTCTCACTTCTGTGGAGGATTTGTTTCCAAAGGCACAGATGGTCCTTAGTCCCTGCCACATGCGTCGAGAGTCATTGAGCTGAAAATGAGACTCAATTCTCTCCCTGTATCGGAGTTTGGGGGCTCTTACTGCACGTCGGTGAGCATAGCACAATGCTTTGTACTCGCTCATGTTCCCTGACAAAAGACCGGCATTGTATGTGGCAGTGCGTTTGTTAACCGCATCACGGATTGTTCTGTCCACCCACGGTTTCTGATTTGGGAAGGTCCTTACAGTCATTGTTTCTGTAGCTTGCTCGGTTAGCGTGTTTACAAAGCTTAATGCTACATCCGTGAACTCGCTGACATCAGATGAACTAGCCCGGAACATGTCCCAGTCGACGTCATCAAGAGCCGCCTGTAGCATAGCTTCTGAGTGGGAGGACCAGCGCGTCACTACTCTCTGCACCGGGGGTTCCTGAACGAGCCTTTGTTTATATTCCGGTGTGAGGAAAATGGCGGCATGGTCCGATTTGCCAAAAGCCGGGAATGAGCGGGCTTTGTAGGCATTCTTAAACTGAGAGTAGCAATGATCCAGTGTATTCGGTCCTCTAGTTGGACAGGATACATGTTGATAAAAGTTCGGCATGACCTGCCTGAGGTTGGCTTTGTTAAAGTCCCCCGCGATGATAAACGCAGCGTCAGGATGTTTGTTAATGTAGCTGCTGAGCACATTGTGAAGCTTAGACAAAGCCAAGCCGGTGTCTGCCTGTGGTGGAATGTAAACAGCAGTAACAATGATCGATGAAAACTCCCGGGGCAGATAGAATGGGTGGCAAATAATGGATAGATGTTCCAGATGATGCGAGCAGGAGCGCGACAGAGTGGATATATTCCTGGGTATATAGTACCATTTCTTGTTAATCATGAAACACACTCCTCCACCTTTGGATTTACCGGCCTCGGCTGTTCTGTCCATCCGTAAAACAGAAAAGTTGTCAGATGGCGTTACAGCAGTGTCCGGGACCGAGGGCGTGAGCCATGTTTCAGACAAACAATGGATGTTGCAGTCCCTTATGTCCCGTTGGAAACTTATCCTGGCTCTAAGATCGTCCATCTTATTCTCCAAGGATTGTACATTGGCGAGCAGAGTGCTTGGTAGAGGAGGATTGTGAGCCCTTTTCCTCAGTTTGTTGCGAATCCCAGCACGTTTCCCGCTGTGTTTCTTGATCCGTCGCCTCGGGGGGTTATTCAAGTAGCCATTGTTCCCTTTCAGTCAGTCACTCCGAGTCACGTCGGATGACCGACGAAATTGGGATCTCGCCAGAGAGACCAATCCACTTCGAGTGTAACTAAACGAGCCAATGGACATTGGCATGCGATCATTGCATCCAGCTGCCGCTGATCACAGCGTGAGTATAAGAGGCAGCAGGTGCACCGCATTAATTCATCCTTTTGCTTCGGAGCCGAGCGGTGGTGCATCACTACTGCTCTCTACTTCGGTGTTGCAGAGAGAACGAGAGTGCGGGCGTTACGGCAACAGCAGCGGTGGTCACGGTCTCGCGGCTATCAAGTTCGTGCTGACAATCACACTAGGAGTGTGCGCTGGCCAGCTCCCCTGCGTGCTTCAGCACTGAAAGAGCAAATTTCTCTAAAAGAGCAACACGGGTGATCGCGTCTTTTTAAAGATGTCTTATCACCCGTGCGTTTCTGGGTGTGGTCGGTTTCTGTCACCTCAGGACGGTCACGATCGCTGCCTCACGTGTCTGGGCATTCAGCACGCTGAGGAGGCTTTCGTGGATGGTTCATGTTCTTCTTGTGGGGACATGACCATCTCGGAGTTGCGTAATAGACTCCGCTATGTCAAACATGGCGGAGTCCCTCTGCCTCTGCCGCGATCCGGCGTTCGTCCCGGCACCCGGGGCGCCGCTGCATCCGGTGGAGTCAGAGGTGATCTGAGGATTATGGTGAGGGCTTCCCCAAGAGGAGTCCCTCACCCCTCAAGCGCTCCGCAGCCGGTGGGGTTGCCGTTGGAACGGGCTGGGACCTCTGCAGAGCGGGGTACACCGCCCGTTTCCTTCGGTGCTCCCCCTGACGACCAGATGTCAATCGCTGCATCGGAGGGTGAGCTCTCTCTCTCCGGGGATGACGACTCGGCTGCGTTGCCCCCTTCGGGTGTGGTAGCATTGTCCGAGCCAGACCCAGAGATGACGGCTATGATTTCCCAGGCCACCGAGAATGTCGGGCTCGTGTGGAATTCTCCACCGCGTCCCGATCCTTCGAGGCTGGACGAGTGGTTTCTCGGTGGGGGTCACGCTGGTTCTCAGCGCCCCCCTCCGGTGCCATTCTTTCCGGAAGTGCATGAGGAGCTTACAAGATCATGGAAGGCACCTTTCACTGCCCGAAACAAATCTTGTGGGTCCTCTGCCCTCACCACCCTCGATGGTGGGGCCGCTTTGGGGTACACGGGCATTCCCTCGGTGGAGCGGTCTGTGGCCATGCAACTGTGTCCAACAGCCGCTACCACCCTGCGGGGTGACCCGTGTCTCCCCTCACGGGCCTGTAAGTATTTGTCAGGCCTAACTGGCAGTGCTTATAGAGCCTGTGGGGAGGCGGCTTCTGCCCTCCACGCCATGGCGTTACTGCAGGTCCACCAGGCCAAAGCCCTGAAAGACCTGCACGAGGGTGGTCACGACCTAACAGTTCTACATGAGCTGCGTGCTGCGACGGACCTCGTGCTTCGAGCGACGAAGGTGACCGCACAGTCTCTGGGTCGTGCGATGTCCATGCTAGTGGTCCAGGAGCGCCATCTCTGGCTGTGTCTCGCTGACATGAAGGAGCAGGAAAAGGTGCAGTTCCTGAATGCTCCCGTGTCGCAGACCGGCCTCTTCGGCGACGTGGTCGAGAGCTTTGCCAGCAGTTCTCGGCAGCACAGAAGCAGACTGAGGCAATTAAGCACATCATGCGCCGGAGGAAACCTGCTGCTTCCACCCCGGCTGCAGCCCCTCAGCCTGCTCGTCGCCGTGGGCGCCCCTCTGCGGCCGCCCCCGCTCCTGCGCAGCAGCCTTCCACCAGGCAGCGTCGTGGAGCCGGTCGCAGACAGGACGCCCAGCCTGTCCAGGCCCCCGCCAAACCTGGCGGTAAGCGCAGGTGCAAGAGGCCCTGAGACGGGCGACCCGGAGATGGAGGAGCCTGCTCATCGGGAGATGGTGACTGCACCACTCCCTCCCCTGGAGGAGGGCCGGGTGGAGAATCTTTTGTTTCGTTTTGTTTCTGTTCCGCCGCTGGCCCAGCAGCCAGCGGTACCCAAAACATCAATAAAAGAGCAGTTTCCTCAATCTCTGGGTCTCAAGAGGAGGAGAGTGGTGAACCGTGCATCACGGGATCACTTCCCTCTTCCTCTCTCGCCAGGCGGCAGGTGGTTGCCCAAGAGCAGCCCTTGTTCCCCTGAGAGAACGGGGTGTGCGCATTCTCAACTACCTCGACGACTGGCTCATACTTGCACAGTCTCGTGAGCAGTTGTGCGCACACAGGGACCTGGTGCTCAGGCACCTCAGCCAGTTGGGCCTTCGGGTCAACTGGGAAAAGAGCAAACTCGTGCCAATGCAGAGGATCTCTTTTCTCGGCATGGAGTTGGATTCAGTCAACCAGACAGCACGCCTCACCCAGGAACGTGCTCAGTCGGTGCTGAACTGCCTCAAGACTTTATCAGGCAGGACGGCGGTCCCGCTGAAACTCTTTCAGAGGCTCCTGGGGCATATGGCTGCAGCTGCGGCGATAGTTCCGCTCGGTCTGCTCCATATGAGACCGCTTCAGCATTGGCTCCATGGCCGAATCCCGAGGTGGGCGTGGAAACGCGGTACTCACCGGATTCAGATTACACCGGCCTGCCGCAAAACCTTCAGCCCGTGGTCAGATCCCTCGTTCCTTCGGGCAGGAGTGCCCCTGGAGCAGGTATCCAGGCAAGCTGTGGTATTCACGGATGCCTCGGCCACCGGCTGGGGAGCCACGTACAACGGGCACGCAGTGTTAGGGGTTTGGACGGGTCCCCAACTGCGTTGGCATATCAATTGCCTCGAGCTGCTGGCAGTACGCCTGGCCTTGAGCCGCCTCAGAGGGCACCTTCAAGGCAAGGACGTTCTGGTCCGTATGGACAACACTGCGATCGTTGCGTATATCAACCGGCAAGGCGGTTTACGCTCCCGTCGCATGTCGCAACTCGGCCGCCACCTCCTCCTCTGGAGTCAGAAGCATCTGAGGTCCCTTCGTGCCATCCACATCCCAGGAGTGCTCAACCGGGCAGCCGATGGGCTGTCTCGAGCAGCACTTCCAGGGGAGTGGAGACTCCATCCTCAGGCGGTCCAGCTGATTTGGAGTCGGTTCGGAGTTGCTCAGGTAGACCTGTTTGCATCTTCGGAAACCACCCACTGCCAGTGGTTCTACTCCCTAACCGAGGCAACGCTCGGCACGGATGCACTGGCACACAGCTGGCCCCAGGGCCTGCGCAAATATGCGTTCCCCCCAGTGAGCCTACTAGCACAGACACTGTGCAAGATCAGGGAGGACGAGGAGCAGGTCTTGTTAGTGGCTCCATATTGGCCCAGCAGGACTTGGTTCCCGGAACTCATGCTCCTCGCGACAGCCCCTCCCTGGCCGATTCCTCTGAGGAAGGATCTGCTTTCTCAGAGACGGGGCACCCTCCGGCACCCGCGTCCAGACTTGTGGAAACTCCATGTGTGGTCCCTGGACGGGACGCAGAGGTTCTAGGTGACCTGCCCCAGGAGGTAGCTCTCACTATTGCTTCAGCACGAGCACCGTCCACAAGACGGGCCTATGCGCTGAAGTGGAACCTGTTCATCGAATGGTGTTCCTCTCACCGCGAGGACCCCCGGAGATGTTCGATCAGAGCCGTGCTGTCCTTCCTGCAGCAAGGGTTGGAGCGTAGGCTGTCCCCTTCCACCCTTAAAGTTTACGTTGCTGCTATTTCAGCCCACCACGACCCCATAGAGGGGAGATCGGTGGGGAATCACGATCTGGTCGTCAGGTTTCTTAGGGGGGCTAGGAGGTTAAATCCTCCTAGGCCTCCCTCCTTACCCTCTTGGGATTTGGCATTGGTGCTAAGAGCTCTACAAATTGCCCCCTTTGAGCCTTTGCAGTCAGTCGAGTTGAAGTTTCTCTCTATGAAAACCCTACTCCTGACTGTGTTGGCCTCGATCAAGAGGGTGGGGGACCTGCAGGCATTTTCGGTCGACGAATCGTGCCTTGAGTTTGGGCCGGCTGACTCCAGTGCAACACTGAGACCCCGGCCTGGCTATGTGCCCAAGGTTCCTACCACTCCCTTCAGGGACCAGGTGGTGAACCTGCAAGCGCTGCCCCTGGAGGATGCAGACCCAGCCCTAGCTTCGCTCTGTCCTGTACGTGCATTGCGACAGTACGTGGATAGAACTCGGAGCTTCAGGACCTCAGAACAGCTAATTGTTTGTTACGGAGGGCAGCAGAAGGGGAATGCTGTCTCCAAGCAGAGGATGGCCCACTGGATAGTGGACGCCATCACCTTGGCTTATGAAGCACAAGGTGTGCCTTGCCCGCTCGGGCTGCGTGCTCACTCCACTAGGGGTGTCGCATCGTCCTGGGCGCTGGCTCGTGGTGCCTCGCTAGCAGACATCTGTAGAGCTGCGGGTTGGGCGACTCCCAACACGTTCGCTAGGGTTTTATAGCCTACGTGTCAAACCGGTTTCCTCCTGTGTTCTCACCTCAAACGGGTAGTGGCACTGAGAGGCCCGGCTCAGAGTCGGCTTGCGGCGTCCTTACGCCTAATTCTCCAGAGAGTTCCTTAACAAGGTAAACCCTGTCGAGTCCTCCAGCACTCCGGCGTCCAGACGTGGCGGAGCGTCCGGCGCCAGGCCTTTTCAGCCAATGAATTCTTGAAATCTGGTGTGAGGCTAGTGCCCATATGAAAGACCCTGCTGGGATCCCATATGTGTATTCCACGGTATGCTTATTAGAGCCGTGTTTTCCCTGGCAGACCACGTTCTGCCATCTCTAATGATGCAGCCTAAGCCATCTCCGAGACTTCCATGTGCATAGGGCCCTACGGGGTTACTTCACATGAGTAATGTCACTTAACCCCCTCTAGGAGGAGGTGACTCTGCAGTGTGCCTCTTCCAAGCAGAAGGGCACGCTTCCCGGTGTTATCCAAGTCCTACTGTTTGGGTTGCTCAAGGAACAACAGTAGTTGACCTTCTCTGTGTACAGCCCGGTCCTATTGTCTGCCTTATAGGAAGGATCAGGAGGCCTACACAGGGCACTGGAAGGGGCCGCTCCTGTGGCGCTTTGGTAGGGATCCCAATTTCGTCGGTCATCCGACGTGACTCGGAGTGACCGACTGAAAGGGAACGTCTCAGTTACGTGTGTAACCCTCGTTCCCTGAAGGAGGGAACGGAGACGTCACGTCCTGTCGCCACAGTCGCTGTACCACCGCTGAGCTGC
Organism: Schizothorax lantsangensis; assembly: GCA_027422415.1. Lineage (NCBI taxonomy): Eukaryota > Metazoa > Chordata > Actinopteri > Cypriniformes > Cyprinidae > Schizothorax > Schizothorax lantsangensis. The sequence goes on along the minus strand of CM049843.1, from coordinate 25,681,339 downwards.
CGGGTCACCGGCTCGGCTCCTCAGCGAAAGCATGAATTAATGCGGTGCACCTGCTGCCTCTTATACTCACGCTGTGATCAGCGGCAGCTGGATGCAATGATCGCATGCCAATGTCCATTGGCTTGTTTAGTTACACTCGAAGTGGATTGGTCTCTCTGGCGAGATCCCAATTTTGTCGGTCATCTGACGTGACGTTTCCGTTCCCTCCTTCAGGGAACGAGGGTTACATACGTAACCGAGACGTTCTCCTCTGTGTACCGAAGAATCTCGAGTGGCCATGATGGATTCAGGGATAAATTGTCCTGAAACAGGTTAGTGTAGCGGTGTCCAATGTCCAAAAGTTTTCCTTTCTCGTAAGTGATCAGTGCAGACGTTATGTGTGTAAAAAGAGAAAGCAAAAGTAAGTAAAAAGGTAAATAAAAGGTAAAATCTGAGCAGAGCGACCTGGATGGCTTTCGAACACAGCGGCGCCATCTTGGTTTAAACATCTTGGTTTAAAAATGTATTTGATTTCTCTGTTTTTTAACATGTTTGGATAACAATTAGGCTAGCTCATAAACCATGTCAGTGAGTTGTGTGCATTTTGTCAAACAAGGCCTATTTCAGTTTAGAATGGCGAAATTAGACAACATTTATTAATTTGCAATCGCATCCATGATTATTTCTGTCATGTAAAATTTCTATCGTAAAGCAGCTGTCAAAAAATTATGTTTAGTATAGTTTATCTCGCACTACAGCGTTATGCAATATTCTTCTAGCACCAAATAATATTATGCAGTTTTTTTCACCTTTTATTACCGGGGACCTCACTGGTGGATACATGCAAGCAAACATATCTTACGGTGACTGAAAACACGTTTAAAAGAAACCTCAATCTTTTTTGTGTGTGAGATAAATATTATTTAAAAAAATACAGTATAATTAATACAATTATGACAAAGCTACGAATCCCCTTTCACTTTTGTTAATATAAGTGTTTTTTGTTTTTTTTATTGATGCTTTGTATAAATGTATATACTACTGACACAAGGCAGCAATATTCAGCACAGCAGCTGCTTCTGCTTGTTTGATATTGATTAATAAACTCTGTATATGGATGCTGCTTATTTTCATTACACTGACAGATCAAATGACTTCAGTAAAGACAGTTAACTTGATATTTTTGAACACTAGAAAATCTATTCTGTTTGTATCAGTGCTCCTCTGCTGCCCTCTGCAGGTCATTCATGATAAACAAATAGGTTAACTAGGTTAACCAACATTTCCTTGAACATTCAGAATTACAGTCAGTGACTAAGTCAAGTCCACCAGCTAAACGAAGACCATACCCGTATAAAAAGAACTAAAAAGGCTTGGCCAACTTGTTAATCTAGTCTTTTTCAGCAGGTTCCTACTATAGACAAACATTCTTTCATATTAAGATAAGGTTAATCACATTATTTCATGTATTGTTTATACAAGAAACGCCTTTTGAGCACGAGTTGAGCCTTTTGTATGGTATGTGTGTTTTTTTTGTTTTTGTTCTTTTGTATTCTCCTATTATGTGGTCAGATTGCTTTTGGAGTCTGTTCTCGTCAGGCTGGTTCTTAACCACATAGCTTCAGTTTTCAGAGGTGGAAGTTCAACTTGATGGCATTATATGATGTTTTATATTTACTATAAGGAGTGGTGTTGCTGTGGTGACACTCAGCACCAGGATGCATGATTTATATAAATAACATGATATTCTGGTGCTGAGATACAGCTGAGGCCCTTAGAGGCCATGACCCTCATTGGGCCCTTAAAATATCCCAAGACAAAAGACCCACAACCAGGTTTTGCTTTCATGTTTTTTGCATGATTTCACAGTCTTGATTTTTTTTTTTTTATTAAAAATAAAATGTAATTTAAAAAAAATAATAATTATTACAAATATTTAAAGGCACCTCAGCTTCAATTCAAAGTGAACTTGTAAACTGTATATTCAGCGCCTACAAGAGACAGATTGGTGAGGTTGTTCGCTTTTTTTCTAATGGAACCATGTGAGAGACGTGATAAGGAAGTTATCTAATGGAATGAGTCATCTATTGGTAAATATTTGCTCTAGATCCACAGCATCTTTTTTCATTGTCATGAAGCTTTAATACTGTTTTAGACTGGAGTAGAGAGGAAATAAGTGTGTGCTCTTGTACTCTGGATCCTTTTTCTTTAAATAACTGCACAGAATTTTATCACCAACAATCTCACTGTCGCTGTCTTTCAGAGACATGCTGTTATATCAGAGCTGCTGTTTTTAAAGTAATCGAAACAACTCTTTAAGTTTTTTAAGTAACTGAAACTTGATTGTTATGGTTCCCAAAAGCACCAGTGTGAACAAAATTAAGAAGGAAATGAAAGGTTTAGTGATCTTAGAAGTAGAAATTAGAAACCATCTTGTGGCTGTAGCATCCAGAAATGTTTACTGGAAATGTTTAGCTGTGACATTTGTAAATGCAACTCAACAAAACTTCACATTTAAGTCAACTTGTATATGATATTCTTCCACATCTAAATTAGGTAAATACCTACTAGAGATACTGTTCAAAATAAACTTTTAAATAAACTCTATATTCTGAGTCTAAAAGGATTTTCTTTTTTCTTTGGTAACACTTTACAATAAGGTACTATTTGTTAACAGTAGTAAATGCATTAGCAATTAACAATTTAGTTTTTCAGCATTTATTAACTCTTGTTAATGTTAGTTCATATCAATACAGTTATTCATGTTAGTTCATGGTGCTTTAAACAGTGAAAACGTCTGATTTTAATAATGTATTAGTAAATGCTTAAATTAACATAAACTAACATTAATAAATGCTGTATTAGTATTGTTCATTGTTAGTTCATTTTAGCTAATGCATTAACTAATTGTTAACAAATAACATTATTTAACATAAAGCATTATTCTTCAAAGAAATACCTTGTATGCAAAATCAGAACATTTGTATTGCATGCATTATCTCATTGTTGTATTGTGTTTCTGTAGAATATGTACATAATGACACTGAAGCCTGTTCTCAGAGTGATCAGACTGGTTATTAAATACATAGACACATATCATTTAGCTGATGCCAGTGTTTTACATTCACTAAAGCGTAGAGTTACTGTGGTGACACTTGGCACCAGGATGCTGGAGATATAAACACTGTCACAAGTCAAAAGATGGTGTGAGAGAATGAATCGGCTACAGCTACTCACTACACCTTATTTTGGGTAAAAATAGGGAAAATAACACTATTAAGTTTTTCTCCAGAGTAGAGGAGTTTCTCTCTCTCTCTCTCTCTCTCTCTCTCTCTCTCTCAGTGGATGCAGACAATTTCCTGACAAAAATTAAGAAATTCTGTTAATGATTTTTTAATCATAATCATTTATAATAAATCCTGAGACCTTTCTAAGCAATTATAGGCCTCCTGCATGTTAAAACATGTTAACCAGCACCCCCCATATTGGTAATCACAGCTGAAAATGACTAATTAACTTAAAATGGTAACAGCTCCTGACTTCAGTGTGCCACACACACAATGTTGGTGTCTTTCGAAAGAAGACCCTTTGGCCTTTACTATCCATCATCCAGAGTTGATAATGCTCAAAAATATAAAAAGTTATAGACACTGAAGTGCCTTGATAAAAATTGTACCACACTGATTTTTTTTTAAATTTCATATAAAAATACATGAAATCAGCCCTGAAGCAATCCAGAAAAGTAATGGGTTGAAAGTCACATGTCTCATGAGTTTATATTTCAAATCTGAAGAAGATACCATGAAAAATTAGATTCATGCAGCCATTTTTCTAGTCTCCCCCCCCCTCTGTTTGAGGAAAAATATTTACCAAATTATTGAAGGGTTCTACTACAAACTATTTAGTCTTTATACATGCCACTGCAGTTTTTCAATTATAAAACAGTAGACAGAATCTTAGACATCGTATCAGTGATTAATTTGAGAAAATAAATTAGAACTAGAAAAATACAATAATAATTTTTGAGTGATGAAAAAAAAACAATAATAATAAAAAAAAATAACTTAAGTACATACTGATTTCCTGACATACAGATAGATGCTCCTGCTCATACATTAGTAATCACTTGCTGACGATCATTCATACAGATGCTAATCATACAGATGGCCGCCCATATAGTCAATAATCACATTATAATGGCCTTTTATATAGACTGCATTCACACTGATATCTGTGAACAGTCAGTAATTACATGCTGATTATCAGCCATACGGATGTTAATCACACAGATACAGGCACATTACCCACAAAACACGCAAACATATATGAAAACTGTTGAAGAAGAAAAAAAAGAAAGTTATTTGTGCTAAAAAGATCGCTAAGTTACGCTCCCATCAGATGACAGGTGCGTCACAGCGTGCGTCATGCGCCGTCGCGAGGGAGCGCCAGAATTCAAATAAACAATCTTCCGTGTATCTTTGACTTTTTTTTTTGGATGATTTCATTCTGTTTGGGACATTGTCTGCTACAAAATCATGCTGGTTTTTTTTACCACCAAGACGCTGTTTTTGAGCGTAATTTGTTCCATAACGGACACAAACAATAACTCTCCCTGAAGAGATGAGACGTAAACAAATGAATAACGATCTAAATTACAACGTTGTTGTTTCTTTGGACTAAAAGTGCTCGATGGAATGTTGTTCAGTGGACCCTTATCTTTCAAACTAAACCAGGATTTACAGCAGTGGATACGTTTGAGAGTCGTTATCAGGATGAATCTGGTATGTACTGCGGTTTTTTTTATACATGTTTTGATGTGTACTGCTTACACAAATTTAGCAAATACACTCCGTATAAGCTTTCTATCGAAAAACAGCGATCTGTCGTCGATGCTTGAGGCTTAGACCTTCAAAATGATATATAGTTTGTCAAGATTCATTTTGTTCTGTTTTACTTTATCTGTTTGAAAACAATGACATGTGCAAACAAAGAGCTTTCAGTGCGCCTGCTCCTGGTGCATGTTAACAGGTTTTAACAGGTCATGCTGCAGTTTTCTGTAAAATATAATTATCAATAATTATTACTTTGTTTAATGTTTTATTTAGTGATGATAACTATAATCAGAATTATTAGTCATATTGATATATAAAAACAACAATTTCTTTGGCCAAATTGTGCAGATCTACAAACAGGCACAGCAAACTTAGTGTTCGTTATAAGTTTATCTGAAAACTTTTCTAGTTACAGTTGAGATTTTGTGTGCAGATTTTGTTGGTTCAGATTTTGGAATTGAAATGAAAGAATGATTAAAGGGAAATTGTAGAAAAATGGAATCCAAATAGTATCTTTATGGAGCCGAAAAAAGGATGTTCTGACTGCTATACATAATATTTATTGCTGTAGTATTAGTATTTGTTTTATAAATGCAATGATGCCCACGATCGCAGACAGACTTGTCATATGTTTAAATTGCTATGATAATTTTTACACTAGTGGGGCATATTTTATTATCTTGCCCCACAACCTTATGGGCCGGCACTGTTTCTTTTTGTTATCAACAATTTTTTTATTTTCATTTTTTTTACAAACAACACAACATAATATCCAAAATAAAACAAAACAAAACAGCAGACACATACTCAACATCTAAAAGTTCAATCAAAAGGGAGGGAGAGAGGGAAGGACAACAAGAACACAAAAGTCACTCCTTTAAATAATCACATACATTCAGTAAAAAACACTGCCAAGCCTCAATGGTTGAAGGCCTGGCCCCACCGACTCGCGCCGTTGTACACTCACATGAGACAATTTGCAGGAGGCTACGGATCCAATATGCCTCTCTACACATGTGTGGTGTAAACCAGTTCTGAATTATTGTCTTCTTCACAGCTGTAAAACCAGCAAACAACATTCTCTTTTGCATTGAACTAATACAGAGATCAGAATCATCATTAAGAAGACATAAACTTGGGTTAACAGACCAATCAATTCTCAGTAATGATGACAAAACCAGGTTTACATGTGTCCATAGACTGATGACGACAGGACATTCCCAAAACATATGCAGAAAAGTGCCTGATGATGTAGTGTTACATATATGGCAGTTCAAATTTGACTGCAGTTTCATTTTAAATCTTTTGTAAGGAGTTATGTATGCTCTATGAATGACTTTGAAGTGAATAAGACGATGAGCCAGATTTTTAGATGTTAAGCTGAGATTAGACCACACTCTCTCCCAGTCGACAGATAAATTAAGATCAGATAATTCCCTATTCCAAATAGTTTTAATAGAAAGAGGTTTTGTAATACAATCAATAATTTTATTATATATTAAGGAAACAGATGGCCGACCAGCAGATGGTGCAATCCAGTCCCGCATAGGATGAGAGGAAATGGAAGAAGACCAAGGAACGCCATACGCTTTGAGAGCAGAACGTAATTGAAGAAAAACAAAATATGCAGATGCTGGTAGACAAAATTTGGCTCTCAATGCCTGAAATGAACAGAGGCCCTGGTTATCATACATATCACCGCACGTGTTCACACCTAAAGAGGACCAAGAGGGTTGGACAAATGGACGATTTCCACATACAAAGTTCAAATTGTGCCATAAAGGTGTACTGTTACAGAATTTGAAGGGTCCACCTATCCGACGTTCAACCGTTTTCCAGATTTGAATAGAGTTAGCCACAACCGGACCAAATTTATAATTATCCCCTTTTTTTCCTGTGCCAGTAAATAAAATATCTTGAAGTCTATTTGGTTTAACCTTGTCAGCTTCAATCACCCTCCATGAAACTGTAGATTGAGGATCAACCCAATTATGAAGGGCCTTAAGCTGGAACGACCAATAATATAATTCAAAATTTGGTACAGCCAGTCCTCCTGCGCTATTAGGATGTTGTAATATGGTAAGTTTAATTCTGGGACATTTATCATTCCAGATAAACTTAGAAATTATGGAGTTGATCTCCTTAAAGTAACCTGGAGGGGGAGAAAGTGGTAGCATAGAGAAAAAAAAATTAAATCGAGGTAACAAATTCATCTTAACAGTGGAAATTCTTCCTTGGAGAGAGACTTTAAGATTCTTCCATCTTTGAATGTCATTTTTGCCCTTAACTAAAATGTTATTAAAATTGTCTCTGGCAATCTTATGAATGTTTTTATATATGGTAATGCCCAAATAGATGAAAGATTCCTTAATAGGGATAAATGAGGGAATAGAAAAATTAACCTTAACATTGTTAATTGGCATTAAAGCAGATTTGCTCCAATTTATTTTATATCCTGATAGGCTACTAAAATTATCAAATTCCTTAATTACACTAGAGACTGAAACATCAAAGTGGTCTAAATATAGAATAATATCATCAGCGTATAATGAAATACAATGATTATGGTCAGGAATCTTAATCGATACTTCAGATTTCCTGATGGCTTGTGCTAAGGGTTCGAGAGATAGACAAAACAATAAGGGGGAAAGTGGACATCCCTGTCTCGTTCCCCGCTGTAAAGGGAATGAGGGGGAAATAATATTACCAGTTATGACTGATGCTGCAGGTGAGTGGTATAATGTCTTAATCATAGAAACGAAGTGTTCACCGAAGCCGAAACATTGCAGAACTGCCCACATATAATTCCACTCTAGCCTGTCAAAGGCTTTTTCTGCATCAAGTGAAAAGACCGCACAAGGTGTTGGGTGGGAGTCCGCAAAGTCAAGAATATGAAGTAGTCGACGCATATTGTCAGATGCATTGCGCCCCTTGATGAAACCAGTTTGGTCCTCCTTGATCAGACTGTGAATTACCTTCTCCAAACGAGAAGCAAAAACTTTAGCATAGATTTTTAGATCACATGGGATAAGCGAAATCGGTCTGTAGCTGGAACAATCTAATGGATCTTTCCCTTTTTTAATAAGTAATGAAATCAGTGATGTTTTTTGATCTCTATGAAATGCCCCATGTTCAATTGCAAAATTAAATGAGTTAAGCATAAGTATCCCTACCAAATCCCAAATTTCTAAATATAATTCAGGGGGGAGACCATCTAGACCCGGCGATTTGCCCTTTTGAAGGCTTTTTAGAGAGACGTGAAGTTCCTCCAAACTTAATGGGGCCTCCAAAGATTCTTTATCCATCTGTGAGATCCGAGGCAGTTCCATTTTATCTAAATACTGCTTACAAATTGGTTCATCAAAATCTGTTTCGGCTTTATACAGATTTGTGTAAAAACCTTTAAATATGTCATTAATTGCCACAGGGTTCGTAGTGACCTGATCATCCGATGATTTTATTGCGCTAATATATGCCTTAGACTCGCATTCTTTCAACCTAAGGGCCAATAAATGACTAGGTCTCTCTGATTCAAAATAATATTTTTGTCTAGTCCTATGTAAAATAAATTCTGCCTTTGAGTGTGAAAGTAAATCATATTCTTCTTTTAAAGAGGACAGCTGTGTAGCCTGTTGCTCAGTAAAATGTTGTTTTTGTAGGTTTTGTAATGATTGGATTTTATTTTCTAATTGTGTAAACTGATGAGTTCTCGCTTTGGCAAGAGTAGAAGAGAAAGATATACAGAAACCTCGTATAGCACACTTAGTCGTTTCCCACAGTATTTGAGGATCCACATCAGAGGGCATATTAATTTCAAGAAAGTCCTTAATATATTTTTTTAGAGAGGTAATAAAAGTCTGATTACTTAATAATGATATGTTAAAGCGCCATCTAGGGGACTTGGCTTTGACATCGGAAAGAGGAACACTGCACAACATAGCAGAATGATCAGATAATAAAATTGGTAATATAGATATAGAGGAATTAGATGAAATTAAAGATGGGCTGAGAAATATGTAGTCTATCCTAGAGAAAGTCTTGTCTATTAGAAAAAAAAGTGAAGTCCTTAGCTTTAGTGTTCTGAATTCTCCATAAATCGTTTAAGTTGAGCTCAGTGATAAATTTATTCAATAATTTAGAGGATGGATTGGCTGTTGTATCAGATTGAGACTTATCTAAAGCAGGATTTATGACAGCATTAAAATCACCACCCACCACTAGAGGGCAATCAATCTCCTCAAGTAAAGTTTTGGAAATCTGTGTAAGGAATGCACTGTCTGTCTCATTCGGACCATAAATAGAGACCAATGCTAACCTATTATTATATATTTTGCATCGGATAAAAACAAATTTACCCTTCTCATCACTACCAAGGTGTTCAATTGTTAAATTTAACTTCCTGTTAACAAGGATAAGCACCCCCTTAGTTTTATTTTGAGCGCAGGAAAAAGCTATTAATTTGTAATACTTATTCTGGAAATGTGCCACGTCAGATTGTTTTAAATGTGTCTCTTGTATTAAGGCACAGGAGATAGATTTACGGTGTAAATATTCTAATACACGGGTTCTTTTAACAGCAGAATTTAAACCATTCAAATTCAGTGATAAAATATTTAAAGTATGCATTGAATATTCATAATCCCAAGATTGTACACAATAAATGCAAAAAACAAAAAACAGAAGCACTTCCATTCCGTAAATAACCCGTAAACACTGATGTGCATTTTAGATACCAAACCTCCTATATGAAAAATCCCTTTAGAAATAATGTAAAATAGATAAAAGTATAAATGTCTGCTGTAAAAAACAAAAACAACATAAAAATGTGAACAACCGACAACCATAAACAAAGAACAACTCAGACCGCACATTACCGAGAACATAGGTCTGACTGAGCAACAAAAACAGTGATAGGTTGTGACCGATCCACCCTAACGCAAGACATGTCTCCCGAATATATATATATTTTTTAGTAATTAAACCTACTCTCCATTAGTCCCCTCCAAAACAGAAAAATGGAGTGTCAGTCTTACCAGCAAAGAGATCGTTGTACCGGATAAATAAGGACAATATCCCAGTATAAGAGAAGAAAACGCAAACAATAGGTTTAGCAAGCATCCATGGCCATCCTGCTATCATCCCCTTCTGGGCAGCTAGGGCCAAGTCCATCCCGGCCGTCACGCCCCTCCCGTGGAAATGGAGAAACAGCGGCCGCTGCTCCCCCGTCGTCCCCCCGAAGAGCGGCGGCATAGGACTTCTGCTGAGACATGGAACTGATAAAATCCTCCGCTTTCTGAGGGGAATCGAAGCTTCTCTGTTCTCCTTTGTGCCGTAGCTTAATCACCGCTGGATAGATGAGGAAGGGCTGGAGACCAAGTGCAGTCATCTTCTTCAAAACCGGACCAAATGCCTTTCTCCTGATCGCTGTAGCCGGACTAAAGTCAGGAAAAAACAGCAGTGTGACATTGTTCTGTGCGCACTTCACCGGATACGCCTGCCGAGCACCTTTCAGGATATCTGATCTGTCATGCCATCTCAGTACACGGAAGATGAGAGTGCGCGGCCGATCGGAGCCCCTCCCTCCGTCATACATGCGATGCGCCCGATCAATCTCAATGTCACGGCCCCTCAAGGAAGGAATCCACTTGGAAAGATTAGCTCGGAGGAAACTAGCTGCATCTGGACCTTCCATCCCTTCTGGGAGTCCCACCAGTCTTACGTTGTTCTGCCTGCACCTGTCCTCCATATCTGTCATCTTCTCGGTGAGTCGCTCCAGCTGATCCTTTAAATCCGTAACTGTTCTCTTATCTTCCCGCGCCTCTGCCTGAACAGAATCAACGCGGTCACGTGTCTGCTTCGTCTTGGTAACTATGGCCTCAAACTCCTCTCTTAGCTCTTTAACATACTTATTGGTCGCTAGTATGTCCTCACGCAGTTCGCGCAATGCTGGAATCAGCACAGAGTCCATCGCATCTCTTACTGCCGAGTTCACAACCGAATTCAAAGTGCTTTGGTGTTCTTTAAATGCTAGTTCAATGCGGCTAGCAATAGCACTGTCCAGCTCTTCACTGGAGATGGCTGAATCTCTGAATTTTTTCTTCATTGGTGATTGCTCAATCTCCCTTTTCCGATCTCCTTTGTCTGCCTTAGCACTCATGATGGGTCTAATGCAGAGTGGTTCAAATTTCACTGACAGGATCGCAAAATATTTGGCAAAGTGAGCGGAGTGAAAAACTAAGCCTGCATCACCGTCGAGGGGTCACGTGATCCTCCGGCCGGCACTGTTTCTGAAGATATAGGTTCGGGACAGGAAAGCAGAAGTCATCAATAGGGATCTTGCCCATAGGATGACAAGGTCAGAGATGGTTAAAGAGAAACGTTAAAGAAAGAAGTTGCTTTACATTATTAAGCAGGTCACAGTTATCATGCAATATGCAGATGAAGAAAGATCTTTCTGAAGATGACTAGTGCAATGGCTTGCAAAAGGCATGAAAACAACTAATGTTTCACAAAAACTAAACAGATATCATCGATTTGTGATGACACAACACAGAACAACTTGGTCAGACATATTACGAAAACTTTCTGTCAGACAAATCAATGGTGTTGAAAGGGCAGCTACATAAAAGCCACTGTTGAGCAGCACACAGGTGTCTGGAGTCTCAAGAGCCTCCTGATGTAAGATCCACCAGAAGCTGATAGTTGTGCATAAAACTGCATTTCAGACCCCTCAACCAAACAAGAGAAAAAGAGAAATGTTGTCAGTGGGCTCAGAAATACTAATTTTCAAACAGTTTTATTCACAGACGAATGCTGTGCTACACTGATGATCCAGATGGATGTAGTTCTGGATGGTTGGTGAATCAGCAAAGAGGCAGCGGGTGATGATTTGGGCTGGACATTGTAATATGATTGTTGAGAATAAACAATAAACAATCGTTTATTTCAGTGTTGTTGTTTTTTTATACCAGAAACCATGTGACAGTCATATGAAAAAGAAGTAAACACAATGGAATTGTTTGGTTGAGACATTTATGAGAAACGTTGCTTTGCATACAAATGTCTACTAAATGAATGAATAAATAAATGTAATATATGATTTTAGTAAAAAGTGTAACAGAAAAAAAAAACAAAAAAAAAACTGAAAGATGCCATTTCATTTAAACATTTTATTTGGTCTTAAAGTTTACATCATATACAATGAAACACAATTATGTAAATGCCTGAGAATATTGAAGCAGATTTTAAACAGCCTTCATATAATTCCCATAACTTTGTCTGGTTGTCATTTCTTGAATTTCATGTGTTGGATCCAGGAAAATGGGCATGCAAAAAAATCTGAATGACTTAGAGCCAAATAGTGATGGCTAGATAAATAGGTCAGAACATCACCAAAACAACAAGTCTTGGCTAGCAAGTCAAAGCCCATCTAGCCTGTCTGGTCTGATCACACAGATTAGCTAGCTGCAGAAAAACATAATACTGACAATGGTAGAAAGGTGTCACAACACCGTGAACCACAGTTTGCTGCATAGCCACAAACAGGTCAGAGTGTCCATGAGACCCCGGTCCACTGCTTCCAGTGGGCACAGGAGCATCAGAACTAAATCACGTGCTCACAACAAAAGACAAAACAAAACAAAACAAAACATAGAGCATTAACATACAGATCCTGACATTAAACTGAAACCAAACCAAACATGAGTCTCAGGATCCAGATACCAGCATTCAAACACACAACACAAAACATGATTGTCCTGAATAGATGAGAATTTGAGAATTTCAGACATGATCTGAGAAATATAACAAAGTGACTATAATCTATAACATCAAATATCAAATGTGTTAAACTTAATGAAGTTTGGGGGGGGGGTTAGGTGTTGAGATCAGAGCAGATTTGACTTTGACTTCCTCTGCTTGATGTGGGAAGGTTTTTTGTCTTCCTGTCTTTGCTTCAGAGCTGCAGTAGATTCATCTTCAGTGTTGTTTGGAGGGAAGCAGAATTCATACTTAGGTGTCTTAACTCCATCAGCAACATGAGGATCATTCAGCTTCAGCTCTGTGAGTTTTTACATGATATCAGTATATTTACATGCTTTATTACTATTAAATTTATAGTTTTATGCTATGCATGACACAGGGGTGTTTTTTTTTTTTTTTTATCTTACAGATGTATTGATCTGTTGTCAAGCTGCAGTTGCAGATCTATTAACTGATTTGGGATCAAATGTGATCATAAACTGTGATCTTGATGAAAATGAGGTTTATTGGATTTTACTGAAAACAGCAGATCCTCCAACAGTGATTCTACGATCAATGTCAACTTCATCTTTTTACCCTAACAAATCATTCAGAAAGAAATATTCAGTGCAGTTTAAACATCGTCTGGTTATTAATAATGTGACTGCTGATGAATTAGGAGTTTATTACTGCATGAACACACGCGCACCTCCAAAACTCAGCAACAGCACCAGACTATACTTCAATGGTGAGTTAATTTATTCCTTCAGTGATCAAGACATATTGATGATCACTGCTTACATACGTACTAGTCATTACTTACATTTTTAAATACTCATGAAAAACAATTATATTTATACATTCCATGATATATTATAATTGTCTTAAGTGCTACAAATCTGTTGCCAGTAACATGTTTTACAGTAACAGACTGTGGAAACTTTTATTACAGAACCAACTCAACTAACTGTGTTAACTGAGTGTCACAATCATACAGTAACTGAGTATATCGAGCAAAATCAAACACAGTGGAAGTTTATTACTATCATATCTGCTCTGATAAATGGACTTCTGATCATTGTACTGATCGGTGAGTTAATTTTTAGCCATCTGTAAAAATATTTTTTATCATGAATTTCTTTTTTGGCTTTTGATTACATTATGTACAGCCATTTGTAAATACTGAATCTGAAAAACTGTTCCATTTCTAGGACTATTAAATATTTTTGTTGGAATCAGAAGATCTTCAGAACAATCAGAACTCAACACTGATCTACAGCAGACACAAGTTACAGAACAACATCAGGATCATTTACACTTAAAAAACTGTGAATCCATTCTTATTACTAAAATTAATTTCTGTCTTGATAATTATTGAGGATTCTTGCTGACCCGTGGAATGGCTTTCTTCAGTTTGGTTCATTTGTGTTCAACTGCAGCTGCAAGTGCTAATATTGCTCTTTCAGTATGCAACGGTGTATGCAAACTGTGTAAAAATATTCAGTCCAACCAATCCAGCAGCACTTATACTGCTCTAAACCTGTTGAAGCCATTAACAAATGACTGTTTTTATATTCATTTTGTTTACTTTTTCTTGATGTTTACCTCAGATCAGGGGTTTTCAAACTGGAAAAGTGGGAAAGTTCTTAACTTACAAATAAAAATAAATATACAAATAAGTAAAAAAAATACTATATTTGATATTGTTCATATTTCATTCTGCTTTCTAAAGACTGGTTTGGAAACCATGAAAATTTTGGAACTTTTTTTTACTAGTTGGTTTCATTGTCATTTGGAACAGTTTTGTTTTGGAATCATTGTCTTAATCAGTATCTGCTGAAATCTGTTTATCTGTGAGTGGTTGTCGACATGGATATTACTTTTCAACCACTTTGATCTTAGAATGGATTGTGTGCATATTATTCATTATTTGTGTGAAGCCTGATCGGTTGTGTTTTCAATGCTGTTGGACCAAGAACAGGTTACATTTGATACGATACAGATGACTGTTTATTTTGTCAAGGTGGTTTAATTGATGCCTATAATGAAACCTATATTTAAAAATAATAATAATAAGTTAAATAAGAGTTAAATGCACATAAGATGATAAAGTCTGTAGAGTGAAATGTTGTGGCGAGTACCTTTCTCTAACTCAGCTCTCAGTTGTTGTTGTTTTTGTGTGTAAATGTGTATAGTCTGTCTGCTGGGGTTTTCAAAATGTTTTATTTTGAGAAAGCATCTATTTGTATATAGGAATAAAGATTAATTAAATAATTAATACATTTTTTTTTAAATGTGCTAATAAATTAATGACATAAATATATTCTAGATGGAAAAAAACGTATCTTTATATTTTAAATGTATTTATTTCAGATTCATGCTTGAAAAGATATTTTATATACCTTCCAGTAACAATAGCTTCTCAATATGTAAATAGTACATAATAAAAATAAAATAATATTTAAAACTCACATACTTGACATTTATGAAAAACACCCTTATTCTAAGAACACATTTCAGTTGTTATAACCTAGAATTCATAATGAAGCAATTTTTTTTTAAATATGTTTATTATAAAGTTGCTTCATTATGAATACACACATTTCCATGTGTATGTTTTTGTGTGTGTTTGAGCATGCCACTCTTATGATAATCTATGGGAAATATGTATAGCTGGTTATCACTACAGTCCCTGTATAATAGCTAAACAGCATTTTGCTTCAATAACAAAATAATTTCAAAATATTAAATAATGTCAGTATTGAAGAATTTGGAGTTTATGACTGTGTAAAAACTTAATCACTATTTCCAGATTCATTGTAAATAAATAATAATTAGCAATAATAATAATTATAAAATGTAACACTACACAGTAACTAAACTCAGCTGCTGAAGTGCTAAACCAAAACCAGAAACATGTTCCACTGGCTTTGACACTTGACAACCAACGACTCTCACCTTTGTCTAGAGTGGAGGTTTAACTGTGAAACGAGTGCAGAGTTAATACCTTTATTTTAATAAAGTTCTCACAGTCTTAACCACCAATGGAAAAAGAGCAGCAGTGCAGTACGTCTGCTAAAAATCTCCTTTACTGTTCTACTGAAGAAGAAAAAGCCACCTACATCTTTGATGGCCTGAGGGTGAATAAAGTAACAGCAAACTTTCATTTGTGGGTGAACTAGGCTTTTAACATTTTCTTTAATTGACTTATAATTATAGTAAATTTTAAAACTTGTGCACATATACATTTTAATCAAAAATGTAAAACACAAAGAACAAATCAGTATCTGATTTTTATTTATTTTTTTAAATAATATTCGTTAAAATACCCCATGTTTATTGTTAGTTCTTATAGGGATAGTTCAACCAAAAATGAAAATTCTGTCATTAATTACTCACTCTCGTGCATACTCTCCAAAACGGTGATATAGGGTGACACGGAGGAGACAAATTGATGAATAAAGTCATTATTTTTGTTTTCTTTGAGCACAAAATGTATTCTTGAAGCTTCGTAAAATTACAGTTGAACCCCTGATGTCACATGGACTGTTTTAACGATGTCCGTGCTACGTTTATGAGCCTTGATCGTGTTAGGATCCTTGCTGTCTGTGGAGGGTCAGAGAGCTCTCTTTATTCATCAAAAAATCTTAATTTGTGTTCTGAAGATGAACGAAGGTCTTACAGGTTTATAACGACATGACGGTGAGTAATTAATGGCAGAGTTTTCATTTTTGAGTGAACTATCCCTTTAATGTCACCATGATTAGTTCAAAATCATTGAACTAGTCGTAAATTAAATTATTTTAATTATTAAAACAAAGAAAAGTTGGTAGCCTGTGGCTTACTATACACCAGAGGTCTTCAACCCTGTTCATGGACCCACTATCCTGAAGAGTTTAGCTACAACACCTGAAGCGGCCAATCAAGCTCCTCAAGACTGCTTGAAAATTGCAGACAGATGAGCTGAAGATGGTTGGAAATAATCTTTCCAGGAGAGTGGGTCCCCAGGAGCAGAGTTGAAGACCTCTGCTATACTCTATTTGTTCACTGTCTGATTGTCTCACAACAAAGATGTTCACCTCAGAGAAGACAGTATACATATACTGCTAAGGTTTGTGTTTTCTGTCATTATTCATCTTGGTTTCTGAAAATAATTTGTTTGTGTGCTTTCCTGTGCATGCAGCCACAAACTGCACACTTGCATGAATGTACACAGGGGTGCAATGACTGAATATTTTTGCTGGACAATAGATTACATTTGCAGTTTGCAAAAGATCATGCAGCTTTAGAACAACATCAGTTGGACTAATTATTTACTGAATTCACACTATCCCATAAACAGGCTGTGAAGGGTAAATAAACTACAAACTATGAGAGAGAGAGACAGCATGATAAGGGTTACAAAAGTAAAAGAGCACATAGTTGGTGTGTTGGGGCCCCATAAATGGAATTTGTACACATTTAATGAAGTGATGAGGCCCTTCGTTATTGAGGTCGTGGATCGTTGTGTGTTGAAAAGTGTACAATGTGGTCAAACTTGACTTCCTCTTCTTCTTGTGTATTTCTTTCTTGTCTTCTCCTGGAGTGACTTCATCACACATTGTGAAGGGAAACAGATTTGATATTGAAGTGATCAAGAAACAACATGAAGATCCTACAGCTTCAGCTCTGTGAGTTTACATATTATGAATATTTTTAACATATATTCTTTGCAGACTTGAAACTTTTATTAATTTATATATATATATATATTCTTCACACAGTGGTATTAATCTGTTGTCAGTATGGAGTGTCAGATCTACTAACTGATTTGGGATCAAATGTGATCATAAACTGTGATCTTGATGAAAATGAGGTTTATTGGATTTTACTGAAAACAGCAGATCCTCCAACAGTGATTCTACGATCATTCCCAACACCAAAATCACCTTTTTACCCTAATAAAACATTCAGAAAGAAATATTCAGTGCAGTTTAAGCATCGTCTGGTTATTAATAATGTGACTGCTGATGAATTAGGAGTTTATTACTGTATGAACACACGCACACCTCCAAAACTCAGCAACAGCACCAGAATATACTTCACTGGTGAGTTCATTTACTCCTTTAGTAATTAAAACTGACTGAAAATCAGTGTGATTATTTTTTACATGTTATTTGTTATTTTTAGAAAAACATAAGGCCTCTCAATGGTCACTACACATAGAGATAAATAAGTTATCAATATTTAATTCAGTTCTACAAAACTGTATTATTGTCATTATGCTCCAGTAAAAGTCTGACAGTAACAGACTGAACTCTTTCATTACAGAATCTCAACTAACTGAGTGTCACAATCATACAGCGGTGGAGTTTATTGAGCAGAATCAAACACAATGGCAGATTATTATTATCATATCTGGTCTGATGAACGGACTTCTGATCATTGTGCTGATTGGTGAGTTATTCTTCTTAAATTAAATTATCAAATTAAATAAATACTAGCGGTGCTGTCTGTGAAAATATCAATATGATGCTCTTCTGCAGTAAGCAGGTGAAGATGTTTTTCATTATTAGTTTTTTGACTATTAGTTTGGCACGTTTTATGTATATTGTTTATGCTCCATATATTGTTACAGTTTAAAAAATAATGAATCTGAATTCTCTGTTTCTTAGTGTCTGCTGTTGGAAAAACAGAGCGGTTGGAAAAACACATTCATACTGATCTGCAGACAAAAGTTACATATCAGCTTCAAGACGCAAAACTATTACAAGTACAATAAGGTAAATATGTGAAACCATTTAAAATCGTAAAATCATTAATAAAAATCATTAATATTATTTTATGAAGGTTTTTATTTCTATAAGTACAACAAACTATAGCAGAGTTTTGTTCAGATTAATTTTAGGTTAAGTGCAGCTGAAATGCTAATTGTTTTCATCATTACTCTTTCAGTACGCCGAGGGGACTTTTCTATAAAAATAGTCACGTCAACAGCATCTGTGTATGATTATATAACATGTTCTTGGATATGATGTGGATTTTCCTGAAGAATAAATAGTTTTACAAAATCAAGCGTATTGGGGGAAACTGAGGCTAGTTGTCACACTTTTCCAGTAAAAAAAAAATATTATTTAGAACATTGTATAAACATAAAGCTTGATGACTTGCATACAAAAACTATAAAACTAAATATTGAATATCTGAATAAAATTGAATATTTCCACCATTAGCAGCCAGAGAAAAGATACTGTTTAGGAGTTTACACAGATACGCATTAAGCATCATTGTCAGACTAATTGGTAAATATTACTTTAGTTGACAAGTCTGATATGATTTTTTTTTTTTATCAAGTTCATTTGCATTTAGCCTTTAAAATGTTTTGGTATCAAACAAATTAACAATAAATTAAAGAGGTCAAAGGCTGCTAGATGTTGTTATATTAATGGCTAATTCTTACTATTATATGTTGAATGCTGTTATTTGTTAAAAGGGAAAATGTTCTTTTGTGGGAATTGTTTTTTCATGCATGAAATTTTCTCATAAAAATAGTTATTCTAAACATCTAATACACTTCTCCTTCATATTACTTCACTTTGCTAACTGTTTCAGATATTAAAACATTTTTACTGTTTATAATTTTGTGTTCAATAGAAGAAAAATATTGTGACAGATTTAAAAAATATTCAGGTCTCAATGCTAAGGAGTTCTTCTACCGGCCCAGTCAGGTCAATGCTTAAAAAAATGTCTTTGTCCTGCCACCATTTTCACTGGCCCTTGCACTAAATAACTAAATAAATACATAGTTGTTTTCTTTGTTTTTAATATAGGGATATGACACCAATTTTTTTAATACCATTTTAATTTTACAATTCTCAATTCCAATTTTGGTACCACAGCAAAAAATACTAGCCTAACAAATATAAAGTTAAAATATTATTAAAGGCAAGTGAATGGTCAGTTAAAAATAAGAACAAATATACAAATTACAAGCAATAGCACAAATAATGAAATAGAACAAAGACTCCAATTAAACAATGCTTTATGTTTTTCAGTTTTATTCAGATGTGGAAATTGAATAAGGTTAAAGATAAACTGAACTGAAGTGCTAAACCAAAACCATAAATATGTTGCACTGGTTTGATCACTTGATCGTTTGACTGCATCTGTCACCTTTGTCTCGAGAGGTTTTCTAAAACATTTATACTTGTATCTCAGTGTACGAAGCTCAAATAGAAACACTGCTGTACTTCATGATATGATGCTTATTGTTTGTGTATAGATATACATATTTAACAACATGTAAAGCAACTTCTTGATACTGAAGTTTATATTTCTGTGAATGTGCAACAGTTAAAATACTGTTTAAATAACCATTACATGTTTTGTATTACATTTTCTTTCGTTTATAATTCTAAAAGAAAGTTCAATCGTATTACATATTTTTAGTCTAAAAGTAAGAAACAAGGAAAGACCCAAATGATGTTCAATGTAAAACATTCAATTATACAGCCTTTGAATATTAATGTCCACTGTTTTCTTTATTGATCTTTATTGAGTTAAGGTTTTGAATAGAGCTCTGTGTCTGTCAGTCTTGGGTCTGGTCTCTTGTCTCTAAGTGTTGTTGTTCAGTGAAAAATCAAAAAGTGATTTTACAGGAATTATTTAATCATATGGTTTATTTAGATCTAAAGTGCTGCTCAAATTATTCAGATTATTTGACTGAATATTATTTATGTGGTGAGTGCAAACAGGGAAGCATATGCAGGTTTTTTAAAAAAATACTCCAGTCCCAAAATGTATTTGATTTCTCTGCATTTCAACATGTTTGGATAACAATAGGCTAGTTTATAAACCATGTCAGCGAGTTGTGTTAATTTTGTAAAGCGAGGACTATTTCAGTGTAGAATGGTGAAATTAGACAACATTTATTAATTTGCTATCGCATCCATGATTATTTCTGTCATTTAAAATTTATATCGTAAAGCAGCTGTCAAAAAATTATGTTTAGTATAGTGTATAGTTTATCTCACACTACGGCGTTATGTAATATTCTTCTAGCACCAAAGAAGCGTTAATATTATGCAGTTATTTTCACCTTTTATTACCGGGGAACTCACTGGTGGATACATGCAAGCAAACATCTCTTACTGTTACTGAAAACATGTTTAAAAGAAACCTCAACCTTTTTTGTGTGTGAGATAAATATAAAAAATATATATATATATACAGTATAATGAAAACATTTATGACAAAGCTGTAAAAAGTGATAAGTTGAGTTAACTTAAAAAAATTGAGGAAACCTGTTGCCTTAAAATTATTAAGTACATTTACATTTACATTTAGTAATTTGGCAGACGCTTTTATCCAAAGCGACTTACAATTGGGGAATACATAAAGCGATTCATCTTGAAGAGGCAATCAGACAGAGGAAGTGCTCATAACACCAAGTCTCAGTCATTGTTCAAATAAGTACAAGCTAGCAAGGGAAGGAGAGAAAGATAAAGGGAAAGTGTTTTTTTTTTTTTTTTTTTATTATTATTTTTTTTTTAGAACAAGTTTAGGATGAGGTCAAGTAGTGCCGAAAGAGACGAGTTTTCAGTTGTTGCTTGAAGATTGACAGGGATCCAGCATTCCGGATAGGGGTGGGAAGATTATTCCACCATCCAGGAACGGTGAATGAGAATGTTCTGGAGAGTGATTTTGAGCCTCTCTGTGATGGTACCACAAGGCGTCGCTCACTAGCAGATCTCAGACTCCTGGAGGGGATGTAGATTCGTAATAGTGAGTGGAAGTAGGAGGGTGCTGAGCCTGTGGTCGTTCTGTATGCAAGCATCAGTGTCTTGATCTTGATGCGAGCTGCCACTGGTAGCCAGTGCAATGAGATGAAGAGAGGTGTAACATTGGTTCTTTTGGGCTCATTGAAGACCAGTCGTGCCGCTGCATTCTGAATCATTTGTAGAGGTTTGATTGTGTTTGATGGAAGTCCAGCCAGAAGAGCATTGCAGTAGTCCAGCCTAGAAACGACAAGGGCCTGGACAAGAAGTTGTGCAGCATGCTCTGTCAGAAAGGGCCTGATTTTTCTGATGTTGTGTAGCGCAAACCTGCAAGATCGAGCAGTCTTTGCAATGTGCTCTTTGAAGGTCAGCTGGTCATCAAAGATTACACCAAGATTTCTGACCGAAGTTGATGGGGTAATTATTGATGTGCCTAACTGAATCGAGAAGTCATGCTGTAGAGTCGGAGTGGCAGGGACGACAAGAAGTTCAGTCTTTGCCAGGTTGAGCTGTAGGTGATGTTCTTTCATCCATGCCGAGATGTCCGCCAGGAAGCCTGAGATCCGTGCAGCTACCGTTGGATCATCTGGTTGAAAAGAGAGATAGAGCTGTGTGTCATCGGCGTAGCAAGGAGAAGCCATGTGCCTGTATGATGGGTCCCAGTGATGTAGTGTATGTGGAGAAGAGGAGGGGTCCAAGAACCGATCCCTGAGGAACCCCAGTGACCAGTTGATGTGCTTTGGATACCTCCCCTCCCCAGGCCACCCTGAAAGACCTAACGGTGAGATAGGATTCAAACCAGCGAAGTGGAATCCCAGTGATGCCCAGCGATGAGAGGGTGGACAGGAGGATCTGATGATTGACAGTGTCAAAAGCAGCAGAAAGATCCAGCAGAATGAGGACTGATGATTTGGAATTGGCATTTGCGATTCGCAGGGCTTCAGTGACTGAGAGTAGCGCAGTCTCTGTTGAATGGCCACTCCTGAAACCTGACTGTTTAGCATCCAGTTTGTTGTACTGTGAAAGAAACAGTGAGAGCTGGTTGAAGACAACTCGTTCGAGTGTTTTCGCAACGAATGGAAGGAGAGAGACAGGTCTGTAGTTTTCTAAAAGAGAAGTGTTTAATGTAGGTTTTTTGAGCAGTGGGGTTACCCGGGCCTGCTTGAACGCTGTGGGGAAGATGCCAGTGCGGAGAGATGTGTTGATAATGTGTGTGAGTGCCGGTAAGAGTGTGGGAGAGATTGCTTGGAGAAGGTGAGAGGGGATTGGGTCAAGAAGACATGTTGTAGGATGGCTGGAGAGGAGAAGTTTGGATACTTCCGCCTCGGTGAGGGGACAGAAGGAGAAGATGGGAGTTTGAGCAGTGGATGTGGTTGGTTGGAGGTCCTGTGTGTGTGGAGGTGAGAACTGGTTACTGATTGTTCTAGTTTTGTCTGAGAAAAAAGTGGCAAAGTCGTCAGCTGTTATAGAAGTGGTGGGCGGTGGTGGAGGGGGACAGAGGAGAGAAATGTTCTGAAGAGATTACGCATGTCTGGAGCGCTGTTGATCTTGTTGTGAAAATGTGAGGATTTGGCAGTGTGGACTTCAGTAGAGAAAGATGAAAGCAAAGACTGATACCTAGTCAGGTCCGACGGATCGTTTGATTTGCGCCAT
Organism: Schizothorax lantsangensis; assembly: GCA_027422415.1. Lineage (NCBI taxonomy): Eukaryota > Metazoa > Chordata > Actinopteri > Cypriniformes > Cyprinidae > Schizothorax > Schizothorax lantsangensis. The sequence goes on along the minus strand of CM049843.1, from coordinate 25,658,379 downwards.
TTTCTCTCTGCCGCTCTGAGTTTGGTCCGATGCTCACGAAGAACATCGGATAACCAGGGGTTAGAAGGGGCAGCCCGTGCTGGCCTGGAGGAGAGAGGACAAATGTCATCTAGACAAGAGGTTAAGGTAGAGCATAAAGTGTCAGTAGCTGCATTCACATCCAGAGATGTGAAATGGGTAGGTGAGGGAAGAGAGGAGGATACTACAGAGGAAAGAAGGGAGGGGGAAAGGGAGCGTAGGTTACGTCTGAAAGTAAATAATATATATTTTTAAAAAGTTAAGTGAACTTGACAATTCACTTAACTTATTTTTTCAAATAATTATTTACTTAATTTTAAGGCAACGGGTTTCCTCACACTGTAAAAAGTGATAAGTTGATTTAACTTAAAAAAATTGAGGAAACCCGTTGCCTTAAAATTTTTTAATTAAATAATAATTAAAAAAATAAGTTAAGTGAACTTGACAATTCACTTAACTTATTTTTTAAAAATGATTTACTTAAAAATGTTAAGGCAAGGGGTTTCCTCAATTTTTTAAGTTAAATCAACTTATCACTTTTTGGAGTGATTAAGCAAGTCAACATCACTTTTTACAGTGTACGAATCCCCTTTCACTTTTGTTAATATCAGTGTTTTGCTTTTTTTGTTTTTGTTTTTTTAATACTGACACAAGGCAGCAATATTCAGCACAGCAGCTGCTTCTGCTCATTTGATATTGATTAATAAACTCTGTATATGGATGCTGCTTATTTTCATTACACTGACAGATCAAATGACTTCTGTAAACACAGTTAACTTGATATTTTTGGACACTAGAAAATCTATTCTGTTTGTATCAGTGCTCCTCTGCTGCCCTCTGCAGGTCATTCATGATAGGCCAACAGGTTAACTAGGATATAATAACCAAGTTAACCAACATTTCCTTGAACATCCAGAATTATGTCAGTGACTAAGTCAAGTCCACCAGCTAAACGAAGACCATACCAGTATAAAAATAACTAAAAAGGCTTGGCCAACTTGTTTGTCTAGTCTATTTCAGCAGGTTCCTACTATAGACAAATATTCTTTCAGTTATGATCATGTTATTATTATTTCACATTTGTTTATGCAAGAAATGCCTTTTGAACACGAGCTGAGTCTTTTGTATTGTATGTGTTTTTGTTGTGTGCTATTATGCGGTCAGATTCCTTTTGGAGTCTGTTCTCATCAGGCTGGTTCACATAGATTCAGTTTTCAGAGGTGGCACCTGATGGCATTATATGATGTTTTATATTTACTGTAAGGAGTGGTGTTGACAAGAATAAATAATTACTCTGTCTATTATTTTGTCTTTTCCTTATAGAATGGTCAGATTTGTCTGTAAGCATATTTTGGCATCTTTGTAAACTAAGTCTCACCAACATTATTATTATTATTTTTTTAATTATACAATTTTAACTTGTGATAAAATCTTTGTAGATGTTATCCTTGTGGTTTATGGATTTCAGCATATATGCAGCCATTGAGTTCTACAGCCATATAGTGAGTTTTGGAATGATATTTTTAATAATTTGATATTTCTATACCATTATGTGCCACCAGATGTCACCGAAATCACCAAAAGTTTAGGTTTTGGCAGTTTGGAACATACTACAATGAAGTAAAATAAATATTAAATATAACATAAAAATAAGCATATTTTACATAAAATATGGTACTTTTAGGGGTAAATAATTTAAAAAAAAATTAACATTAAAATGCATGAATTGATATTTTTGTATTTTATCAAAGACAGTGATATGACATTAATTATTATTATTATTTTAATTTGGATCACACCTGAAACTTTTGTAAGGGCAAATCAAGGGCTCCTATACGAAGCATGCTGAGGTGTTTTTTTTTTAGTTTTTTTAAGTTCACTAGTGTGTGAAAGAAGTTTTTAATTAAAAAAAAAAAAGTTCACTAGTCCAGTCTCAATGAGGCTGTTTATAAATTATAGATTGATATAAAAATAGATAGTAAAAATTATTTTATGGCTAGGGAATGTTAGATGAGTGTAATCATGTTTAAGGAAAATGCTAGAAAGTTCATTCTTGTTGTTAGTTATGCTTAATCCCTTTAAACTGAGAAATAAAAAAAACCTATAATCAATGTATTTATAGACTAAAATAGACAATATGATTAATAAATAAATCAATAGACAATAAAATTAACTCAAGTATGAGATGACATGATATTTATTAATTCACATGTTGTCATATGACCTCACATCTGTTTTAGGTGATATTGCAGCACTGTTTGGGAATTCAGCTGGGTTTCTTGATGCTGTATGAACTGACAGACTCGCAAGACACAGCTTTACAGGCACATCCAAAGTGAGAAATTCATCCTGGTGATCACCTTCGGCCTGACCTGGCTTCCTTTCCACACCATGAATATGGTGAAGCTGTATATTATGCTTTTCATCAATGAAAACAAAGAGGTTTGTTGTTGTTGTTGTTTTTAGATCTGCCTCATAGTTCCTCTCTTTCATTTTTATTCTGACAACTGTTCCAGTGCTGTGAAGAGACATAGATTGTGATATTCTCAATCTGCTGGGGGCAGAAGAATGCGTGAGTAGTCTGGTATGATGTGAACACACTGTCTTGTCATTGTTTTTGTTTGTCGTCAATGTAAGAACATGAAAGGAATGCAGAAATTCCAGTTACATCCTCATTTGTGCAGAGAAAAACAGAAGTCCCAAACATGCAGCATGGTCATGAATTCTCCATTCAAACATTACTGTTAAGCAAACAAGGGGTTATTTGTTGCTTGTTTGTTTTCATTCAGTTGGATTCTTCTGAGTAGAGTCTCTGAGGGTGTCAAAATGATCTCTGCTAGATATGTAGAGTTCATAACTGACCATTTTTTGTTATGGTGTAATAAGAAGAATTGTGCCTTCTGAAAGACAATGATTATCATGCAGGACAATGTACGCTGCAAAGAACATTATTGACACCCTCGTTGCAATAGGCATAAAAAGATTTATATCTCATGGCGAGGCCACCATCATCCCCTGACCTCAATCCTATTGAGAACCTGTGACATCCTTAAAAGGAATATCTATGAGGGGGTGGACGACAGAATACCTTGAAACAGTAGCTCTGGGAGGCAATACTGGCCTCAAGTTCATATGAACAGAGAGTTGTTAAATCAAACTAAATAGTTTTGTTGTTGTTTTATTATTTTTTTATAATCTGTTTATACAACATATGACAGATTTCTGTTTTGAGTTCATTATAACCTATTAAACGTTTTGAAACTGCATTCTGCATATTTTGCACAACACATTTTGTTGTTTTCAAAATGTCAATAAAGGTGTTGTCATTATCAATTCTTTTTAACATCCACATATGATTGTTGAGAATAAACAAAAGTTTGTTTCAGTTGTTTGTTTGTTTTTTTGTTTTGTTTTTTACCAAAAACCATGTGACAGTCATGTGAACAAGAAGTAAACACAATGGAATTGTTTGACAGAGATTTTTTTATGAGAAATGTTGCTTTGCATGGAAATGTTCAATTCAATTCAATTCAGTTCAATTCAAGTTTATTTGTATAGCACTTTTCAAAATACAAATCGTTGCAAAGCAGCTTTACAAAAAAAAAAAAAAAGTTTCTACATATATTATATTTAGGAGTAGGTTATTAGTGGTACAGTGAAAATCATGCAGTTAGTTATATTACATATAATCAAACAGAGGGTGAACACTAACTGCAAGGATTATAGGTTGCAATTAAATTTGCAGCAAAATTTTGTAGTTTTGTATGTTGTCTGAGGGTTGGCTTCATCTGAGGTCCTCTGGGTGTCAGGGATGGGTGAGGGGATAGAGCGAGGACTCACTTGCAGGAGGAAAAATAGGGCTTTATTAATCATAAAATAAAATCAACAAACAAAAACTACCCCGTAGGGGAAAACAGACTGTTAGGGCAAGGCAAGGCAAGGCAGGGCAGGACAGGACTCAACCAGGGAAACATCGACGACGAACTAGCACGGGACTGCAAACACAGGGAGATTATAAAGGGAGCAAATGAGGAGGGTAACGAGAAAACACAGGTGGGACAAATTAACCAATAATCAGGAAACAAGGTGGGTGGGGTCAAGACAATTGACATGAGAGCACATGGCACATAGAACCAAACGAGACAAGCCATGTGCTCACACAAAACAAAATCACTAGCCATGTGCAAAACAGGACACGAACACGCAGCTAATGAGAAGACTCATAAGCCGCGTGTTCACACAAAACATGACAAACATGAAAGCACGCAGCCAGTGAAAAAAACACAAGCTGCACGCAACACAGAACAAGACAAAACTAGAGGAAGCACGCAGCCGAACCCGAACCGCGTGCCGAACAAAACACACACGGACAGAGGAGCGCACGGCCCGAGCGAACTCGAGACCGCACGCTCCCACAGCAAGACAAACCTGGAGCGTGAGTGTCCGAACCCCGACACGAAACCAGAACTGAGCCTGAACAAGACAGGAGTGCCGGGATCCGATCACCACGCCCCAACATGAAACAGAGCACGCAGACAAGAGAGCGCGCAGCTCGAGCACATTCGAAACCGCTCGCTCACCAGAAAACAAGACAAGAAGGGAGTGTCAGAGCTCAGACACAAAACCACGAATAAACTAGACCGAAGTGACAGAACCCTGACACTACTCCCTCCCAAAAGGGAAGCCACCTGGCGTCCCTAATGAGGACACCAAAAACAAGACAGAAACATGACACAAGACAAGACTAGCACAAAAATGAGAACACAAGACAGACAGGGGTCAACACACAGAGACAAGGAAGGGTGGGAGGGAGGGAAGCCAAGCCAGAACCAGTTAATGAGCCCAGGAAGTTTTTAGGATGGTCCAGGGTGGGACGGGAGGGTTGAGCCAGGGAGGCTCAGGCAGTTTGGGAGACCTGGCTGAGGGCCAGGGTGGAGCTGGAGGGACGGACCAGTGAGGCTCCAGTAGTTCTGGAGTCCTAGCAGGGGGCCAGGGCAGGGCCGGAGGGACGGACCAGGGAGGCTCCGGCCAAACAGGAACCCCGGCGAACAGCCAGGGCGGGGCCGGAGGGACAGAGTGTGGAGGCTCCGGCCTAACAGGAACTCCAGCAGATGGCCAGGGTGGAGCAGGGGGGACAGACCAGGTGGGCTCTAGCATGTCTGGAGGTCTGGCAGGGGGCCAGGGTGGAGCTGGGAGCTTGGGCAGAGCGCTCATCCAGGGCGGAGCCGGTATCAGGACAAGGAGATTCGGCGGCGTCAGAAGAGCAAAGAGCTTGGGTGGAGCTGGCATGGCAAGGAGCCTGAGCTTGGGTGGAGCCGGCAGGGCAAAGAGCTTGGGCAGTGCTGGCAGCAGGGCAAGGAGCTTGGGCGGTGCCGGCATCAGGGCAACGAGCTTGGGCGGTGCCAGCAGGGCCAGGAGCTTGGGTGGAGCCGGCAGGGCCAGGAGCTTGGGCGGTGCCGGCAGGGCCAGGAGCTTGGGTGGAGCCGGCAGGGCAAGGAGGTTGGACGACGCCGGCATCAGGGCAAGGAGCTTGGGGGGCTCCGGCAAGGCAAGGAGCTTGGGCGGCTCAGAGACGGCCTCCTGGCCAGCAGAGGGCTCTGGAAGAGCACCCCTTGAAGGGTGGAAGAAGCCTTCTTCCTGTTCCTCCTCCTCCGTCTCCGAGAGCGGGGCACTTCGGCATCGTCGGGCGCCTCTGGGGGAGCTGCAGCATCATCTGGCGCTTTGGTGCGCATCACAGCAACATTAGCCGCCTCTGTAGCTGCAACATCGGCCACATCTGGAGGCGTGGCAGCGACATCAACCACCACTGGGGCCGCTGCAGCATCAACCATCGCTGCAGCCTCCATAGCTGGGGGACGTGTCAGGAAATCCACAAATCCCCCAAACGTCAGGTGGTCCAGCCCCCTCATCCTCCACCAGTTGAGGGGTTCATCCAAGGCACTATTAAAGAGATCCATGAGGGCCGGATCATTAAACCCCAACCCCTCAGCAGCACCACTGAACTCCAAGGCAAACCTCCTGACATCGGTGCCCTGCTGACGGAGGGAGCTCAGGGCCTTAAACTGGAGAATTCGCTGGTAGAGGGGGCTGGAGAGAGTGGAGGCTGGTGGATGGTGCAAGCCCTTCCTCCGCTGAGTCCTCATGGTGGCGAGTTCGTTCTGTCAAGGATTGGTGAGGGGATAGAGCGAGGACTCACTTGCAGGAGGAAAAATAGGGCTTTATTAATCATAAAATAAAATCAACAAACAAAAACTACCCCGTAGGGGAAAACAGACTGGCAGGGCAAGGCAAGGCAAGGCAGGACAGGACTCAACCAGGGAAACATCGACGACGAACTAGCACGGGACTGCAAACACAGGGAGATTATAAAGGGAGCAAATGAGGAGGGTAACGAGAAAACACAGGTGGGGCAAATTAACCAATAATCAGGAAACAAGGTGGGTGGGGTCAAGACAATTGACATGAGAGCACATGGCACATAGAACCAAACGAGACAAGCCATGTGCTCAGACAAAACAAAAACACAAGCACATGGCCAGCAAAACAAAAATCACTAGCCATGTGCAAACAGGACACGAACACGCAGCTAATGAGAAGACTCATAAGCCGCGTGTTCACACAAAACATGACAAACATGAAAGCACGCAGCCAGTGAAAAAACACAAGCTGCGCGCAACACAGAACAAGACAAAACTAGAGGAAGCACGCAGCTGAACCCGAACCGCATGCCGAACAAAACACACACGGACAGAGGAGCGCACGGCCCGAGCGAACTCGAGACCGCACGCTCCCACAGCAAGACAAACCTGGAGCGTGAGTGTCCGAACCCCGACACGAAACCAGAACTGAGCCTGAACAAGACAGGAGTGCCGGGATCCGATCACCACGCCCCAACATGAAACAGAGCACGCAGACAAGAGAGCGCGCAGCTCGAGCACATTCGAAACCGCGCGCTCACCAGAAAACAAGACAAGAAGGGAGTGTCAGAGCTCTGTCACAAAACCACGAATAAACTAGACCGAAGTGACAGAACCCTGACACTGGGGGGTTAGCATCATCTCTTCTCAGGTGTTTGGTCATCTCAGGTCTTCGTAACGGTCAGGGATTGAAGCTTGGGTGATTCCTAGTTGCCTCGGGATGCGCTTCTAATGGCAGAATCAGAAAATGTCTACTAAATTAATAGATAAAAGTAATACGATTTTAATAAAAAGTGTACAAAAAAAAAAAAAAAAACTCTGACAGGTGCCATTTCATTTAAACATTTTATTGGGTCTTAAAGTGTACAATCAGAATACAATGAAACACAATGCTCTGTAAATACTTGAGCATACTGAAGTAGATTTAAAAAAAACATTTTCAGTATGAACATGTTCACTACATATTAACATACAGTATATACATATATAACACTTGCAGTACAGAACTGTTAAGGCAGCAACATATTGACAGGCTCATTTTCTTTTAACTTCGGCTAAAAATGTTCCCGTTTCCTTTTTTCTCCTTGTTTTGCGTGGAAGCTCATGCAATTGCTGTCGGTGCGCCAAGCTGTACATCAGTGTTACCTGCTACTTCATCACGATCATCAGCAGTTACTGATTTATAACATGGGACAGGGCTCACAACCTCATGAGCATCTGAACTCAGGCCATGTTCACCTGACATAAGGCAGCTTGGGATCTTTTTTCTAAAGATAATTAAAAAGAAAAGTGAACCCAGTATTATGGTTAATACAATGCCAACCAGGATCCACAGCCATGATTTCTCGACACTGTCTGGTCTGGTTTCTTCTTGGTTTTCTTGATCAGTGGTTTTGTTTCCTTTTTCTGTTGTTAGTTCTGCAACAAAACTGTCTGAGAGAAAACAACATTACTGCACTGTGACAAAAACAACAGATCCCTATCATTTATATAAAGCAGCTTTAAGACTGAAACATCACTTGTGAGCTAATATTGGATCAATCATGTTGTCTATTTAGATTTTAAAGCATAAAACTTTAGATTAAGAACATCTGCAGCTAGTTTCACACACCGTTGATGATCAGCTGTATGGTCTTCTGTTCATCTGAGGGTGTGATGTGGCAGATGTATTTTCCTGCATCAGCGTGAGTGAGACCAGAGAGTTTGATGGAGAAGTTTCCTCTCAGATACTCTTCAGGGAAAGTTTCAAATCTGTTCTTGTACCATTGGTCCTGTTTCTCTAGTGAATCTTCACCCTTGATTATATCAAACACAATCTTGCTGCCATTATGTCTCCAGTGCACTTCAGTGTCTAGAAGTTTAAGATCATGTTCAGTTGAAGAACACGGCAGGACTACAGAGCCACCAATAACAGCCTTTACTGTGACCTGCAGACACACTGAAATCACAGAAAGTGTAATTGTAAACACATAATCTGACATTTATACATGCTGCATGGATTTAATTGTCAAATGTAGTTTGTTTTGTGCTCACCTTTGTTTATCAGCACTGCACATATACAGACGAAGATGCAACTGCAGAAGAAAACAAAACAAAACAAGCGGTAGATCATGACACTTGTAATTAGATTCACATCTCAAACATTTTCATTATGTATCATAACCTATAGACAGATTAAGTTAAATCATTCAATCTGGATACAGTTTATTGCTGTTTTGACAAGGTTGTCAATTAAAAAATATAAACATAAAAATATATAATCTTAAAATATAATATAAAAATAATACAATGTAATAATATAGTATATACTAGTGTAAGTCATATGTATCACTTTCACAAGATTGTCATTTTATGCCTCCATCTTTAACTATGTGACAATACACCAGTTTACAACTAAATGTTGTATAACACCCATCTTACCCTACAGACAAAACATTAAATATCTTGAACAGACAATAAGACTAGACAAATCAAATCACTATCAAATAAACCTGCACAAGCAATGAGATTCAAAATGATAAATTGCTGTTGCTAATTGCTAAAGACAAAATAACAATTGTACAGTAATTGTGCCTGGACATAAACCTATTGATTGTTAATTAATGATAAATTAATTTCCCTCTTAATTCTGGTTTAAATGAAGCGTTTGAAATAAAAACAGGACAGGCCGGACAAGCATGCTAATAGGCCTCATAACTCGTTGAGGTGTGTTTGTCCAAATAGCATTTCATTCAGAATTCATCAAACATACCTGATCATCATGGTTCCCCAATAATATTAATATGTTTTGTTTAAATATTTTGATATAAATATGTCTGAAATTAGGATAAAATTCTTCTTTTTCAAACAATGGAGAGCATCGTAAACTCTTCCGCATCAGTATGTCATGCGTGCTACGGATGTCATCAGACGTAAGTGACGTCAACAATAACCATGTGAACGATAAGAAACGCGCACCAGAAATTTGTTAAACATATTCAGATTTACTTCAGTATATTCAAGACACCTGAGACAGACAAGCTTTTCATCACATATAGACAACTCTTGATCTTCTACTCAATCTTCAGCATTAGTAATACTGAACAAGTCTCTGTCCGTCACCGTGTCTCCAATCATATCTCTGTCATGTCTGGACTTCAGTTCATCAAAAACCTTAGTTTTAGTTCCCATCTTCATTTGTTACACTACAAAATATTGTGCCAGTTTCACTCTAAAATTATGGACCCTTTTCACAGACTGTCATGACGTGTTTCCACAGTTATTAATATTGTAAATCTAGCTAAGTTTTTAATATTTTTCTTTTCTTTTTTTTAATGTACGTTTATAACACTATACTTTCTGTTATTTTACTTTGAAACTAAATTTCAGAAAATATAGTTAAGGCTGCTCTGTGGGGGGTTCTAATACAACAACTGAGGAAATTATGTCAAATTTGACATTTTTCTCTCTTCTGACCAACATAATCAATCACGGCTCTATATCTTTTCAGCAGGTAGCTATAGGCATCCTTACATGTTTTCATATTAGTGAAATGAAAAGGATTAAACAAAATAAGTACATTTAATCAGTTACTTACATGAATGTGAGAGTCCAGATTCCTTTTGTAAAATGTTGTATTTTTGATCCTTGAGTGAATCATTTCTCTGAATGATGTTTTATATGTTCCCACTGTCACTGAGTCTTAACACATTATCATGTTTTGACTTCAGCTTTTTTGTAACTGAAAGAGCAGGACATGATCACAGAGCTTCCAGTAACATCCTCATTCATGAGCTGCAGAGAAACCAAAAGAGAGAGTATCTGAGCTGAGCTGAGCTGTATCTGAGCTCAGTCGAGAAAGATCTGCCTCATAGTTCCTCTCTCTCGTCTTCATCCTGACTGAACAAGTGCTGTGAAGAGACTGTAATATTCTCTGTCTCTGATGGGAGGAGAGACTTCAGTGGTTAGTTGTCAGATGGGAGGGTGAGAGAGATCATGTGTTTAGTGAGAAACAAATGACAGCAGCTTCCTTTGAGGTTCAGTGCATCTGAACTCCCTAAGAATTAACAAAATATTAATAATAATAGTATTACACACTCAGACAGATAAACATAGATCTCTCTGTACATTACGGCTCTTTACAATGTGAGGTTTTCCAAATTGTGTCTCCCACACATTCTGGCTGTCATTGTGTTTACAATATAATGTCATGAGTTGACTTCAGTTTGTCACTGTAAGAGCGACAAGAATGCAGAGCGTCCAGTTTTACATACTCTCATTTGTGACATAGGCTACATGAACTTGCTTTCCAAATGGTTTTCATCAATGAAAACAAACAACAAGAGTTTTTTTGTTTGTTTGTTTTCATCTTTGCTCAATTCAGCGAGATCTGTCTCATAGATACTCTCTCTATTTTATTCTGACAAACTGTTCAAGTGTTGTGAAGAGACTGTAATATTCTCAATCTGTTGAGAGGAGAGACTCAGGAGGATTGTTATCAGACCAGAAGTGTGAGTGAGTGGGCTGGTATGATGTGAACACACTGTCTTGTCATTGGTTTTGTGTCAAAGTAAGAACACGAAAAAAATGCAGAAATTCCAGTTACATCCTCATTCATACAGAGGAATAAGAACAATCTTCTTAAAGAGACAGAGACAACAAAAGTCCCAAACATAGCCTTGTCATGAATTTGCCTTTTCAACCATAATTTTAAGCAAACAGGTGGTTGTGTTGCATGTTTGTTTCCATTCAGTTGCATTCTTCTGAACTTTTTTGTTGTTTGTTTTGCTTTCATCTATTCTTGTTCATTGTTATTATATTATGAAAACATTATATTTGCCTTCAGTTTGACTTATTATTAGTACAAGAAATATAGTGAATGCAAATCCATGTTTTTGTATTATATAGGCAAGGCAAGGCAAGTTTATTTATAGCACATTTCATACACAGTGGTAATTCAAAGTGCTTTACATAAAAGAAAATGAGATAGTCATTAAAAATAATAATCACAGCAATAAAAACAAGGAATTGAAAATAATAATAAAAACAAAGAATTTTAAAATTATATAGAAATTGATTTAAAATGAATTTAAGACAGTTAAGAATAGAAAATGATTATACATAAAATACAGTGCAGTCAGTTGGGACGTAGCACAGTGTTCATTCAACAAATGCAAAGCTAAACAGTTGAGTTAAGTCTGGATTTAAATGTGGCTAATGTTTTAGCACATCTGATCTCTTCTGGAACCTGGTTCCAACTGCAGGCGGCATAATAGCTAAAAGCGGACTCCCCTTGTTTTGTGTGAACCCTTGGTTTTTCTAACTTACTTGTTACTAATGATCTGAGTGGTCTGTTTGGTTCATATTCAGTGAGCATATCTGCAATGTATTTAGGTCCTAGGCCATTGAGAGATTTATAAACGAGTAAAAGTACTTTAAAATCAATCCTAAATGTAACTGGAAGCCAGTGTAAGGACCTGAGGACTGGTGTGATATGCTCAGATTTTCTGGTTCTAGTCAGAATCCTGGCAGCAGTGTTCTGGATGAGCTGCAGCTGTCTAATGGTCTTCTTTGGAAGGCCGGTGAGGAGACATTACAATAATCCGCCCTGCTGGTGATAAAGGCATGAACAAGTTTCTCCAAGTCTTGACTGGAAACAAAACATCTAATTCTTGCAATGTTTTTGAGATGATAGTATGCTGATTTAGTTACTGCTTTGAGACATGATATTAGGACAGTATATGCTTATATACTGATATTATGTGTGTGTGTGTGTGTGTGTGTGTGTGCCTTCTTCACCAGGATGTTTGTCATATACACTGCCACGAGTAAAAGGAGCCCAGCCCTGTGTGTCAATGATGTCCTCAAGATATGATTGGGGCCCTCAGAGGACCTTAAAAAGTTTCAATGCACTGTCCAAGAACCCACCTCCAGCTTTTACTTTTTTACACAGTTCAAGATTCTTGCAAGCATGGTTTGTTTTCTAACCATTTCAACTCCATATACAATTAATATATATATATATATATATATATAATAAATAAAAAAAAGTTAAGGTGAATGTTTTTTTTTTCTTTCTTTTTTTGAATAGTAGTATGCCTGATGGGATTTGTTTGAGTCGGTTATGAGAAAACATTTAGTTTCATTAAAACGTATAACATTAGAAAGATCCAAACAACTCAGTTTTCACTTAAATATATATACTGGTCTGCTCAGTTCTTGAACTACACTGTTAGACATTTCTAAGTGTTTTTACAGTAACTTAAGTTACTGTAATTAAGATTTACAGTAGCAAACTGTACTGTTTTACAGTAAATTACTGTAAATAAAATCCAATTCATCAGTATACTACTGTAATTCGTTCATTTTAATATAGATTTCATTAGATTTTATAATTTTTATATAGAATTCATTTTATTTTTACTCTACATAGGTACTACTGGCATTCAATTAAAACAGACACAATAACTGCAAAATTTATAGCAAGATATTAATTATCATTCTGTTATATGATAAAACAAGCAGCCCACATTGTTTCTCTCTATCTGTAAAACATCAAGAGCATAATAGCACAAAACAGTGTCTCCTGCACCAGAAAGAGTCAATGAATACTGAACTAATTCAGCTCAGAGTAACTTTTAACTTAAAGTATATTTAAATATATACCACATTTCATACACTATGGTAATTAGAAAGAAATGTGAGACAGGTTCTGTAGTAAATTATACTTTTATTAAAATCTTACTGTCATTGTGTCTCCAGCTCACATCAGTTAATGTCTTGAAGTTTAAGATTATGTTCAGAGGAAAAACATGACAGGAAAACAGAACCACCAATAACATTGTTTAACATAAACAATATTCTCCCAAGAAATGCCTTGCGTGCAAAATCAGAACGTTTGCATTGTGTGTTATATCATTGTTGTGTTTCTGTATTAAATAGACATAATGACACTGAAGACTGTTCTGATAGTGATCAGACTGGTTGTTAAATACATAGACACATATCATTTAGTTTGCATGTCAGCTGATGCCAGTGTTTGATGTTTCACATTCACTGAGTCGTGCAGTTACTGTGGTGACACTCGGCACAAGGATGCTGGAGATATAAACACTAAAACAAGACAAAATATCCCACACACATTTCTCTATATATTTCTGCTGCTGTGGCTGGGGCTCCAGGAGCCTTCAAGGCCTTAAGTGGCCCAGTGCATGTAAAGAGCCAACACCTATAGTAGCCTAAATTCTGGCATTTGTTTTTATTTTCACTCACCATGTTACAAGTCTAACTACAACAAAATACTGTTATTTTGCACCATCATGCTGATAAGGTTTATTTAGTAATTCTGCAATTCTGCGCCTCTTACCTTGCATTACCTCGCATTTACACAACATCCGTTAGTTTGTTTGTAACATGAAAACTCATAGTTGTGTGTGATCACTTCTGTTTCTATTCAGTATTCATAGGATTCAATCCTGCTTTTTTAATGTCAGGTTAGGGTAACACTTTTTTCAAGGTCTATGGATCCAACTCTTGTATAGCCATTGTGTTAGTGAATAATTTCAATATGCTTATTAAGAGATAGCTTATTCCTTAGAAATGTTGCTGTTTAAGTTTTGAGTGTTTAAGTTGTGAGGCCGGGAAGAGGGCACCCAATAGGGATCTCACTTATGTACCAAAATGATCAGGGATGGTAAAAGGGAAACCTTAAAGAGATTCCACTACATTACTAAGCAGGCCATAGTTCTCATGCAATATGAGAACCAGAATCTGACAATTCAACAGTTGTGCATCAGTAAAGAGGCAGCGGGTGATTATGTGGGCAGGAATATTGGGAAGTGAGACGAAATGTCCCTTTAGAGTCTCTGAGGGTGTCAAAATGACCTCTGCTAGATATGTAGTTCATAACTGACCATTTTCTGCTATGATGTAATAAGAGTTGCCATGCCTTCTGAAAGACAATGATTTTCATGCAGGACAATGTATGCTGCAAAGAACATTATTGACACCCTTGTTGCAATAGGCATAAAAAGATTTATATCTCATGGTGAGGCCATCATCCCCTGACCTCAATCCTATTGAGAACCTGTGACATCCTTAAAAGGAAGATCTATGAGGGGGTGGACGACAGAATACCTTGAAACAGTAGCTCTGGGAGGCAATACTGGCATCCTCAAATGAAATATAGAAACTATACATGAACTTACAAGTTCAGATGAAGAGAGAGTTGTTAACTTAAACTGTAAATAGTTTTGTTGTTGTTTTATTCATTTTTTTATGATCTGTTAGTACAACACATGACAGATTTCTGTTTCAAGTTCATTACAACCCATTAAACGTTTTGAAACTGCATTCTGCATATTTTGCACAACATATTTTGTTGTTTTCAGAATATCAATAAAGCTGTTGTCATTATCAATTATTTTTACATGTAATAATATCCACATTGTAATATGATTGTTGAGAATAAACAATCGTTTATTTCAGTTTTTTTTTTTGGTTTACCAGAAACCATGTGACAGTCATATGAACAAGAAGTAAACACAATGGAATTGTTTGCTTGAGACATTTATGAGAAACGCTGCTTTGCATACAAATGTCTACTAAATGAATAAATAAATGTAATTATGATTTTAACAAAGAGAGTAAAAAAAAAAAAAAAACACTGAAAGATGCCATTTCATTTAAACATTTTATTTGGTCTTAAAGTTTACATCAGTATACAATGAAACACAATTCTCTGTAAATACCCGAGAAATTGAAGTAGATTTTAATGAAATAAAAAGTTGTCAGTATGAATATGTTCACTAACATATGGTCCAATACAAAATATGTATAATTAAAATGCACAAACACTTGCAGTACAGAACTGTTAAGGCAGCAACATATTGACAGGTTCATTTTACTTTAACTTCAGCAGAAAATGTTCTTGTTTCCATGTTTCAAGATCTCATCTGTTATTCAATAAGAATGAAGTGCATAAGGCAAGAATATAACAGCACAAGTGTATTTTGCATCAGCAAGCTGTAAAAATTCAGCTAAATGCAACTTTCCAAGGTGGAGAGGCAAGGCAAATTTATTAATATAGCACATTTCATATTCACTGGTGTTTAAAAGCACTTTACATAAAAGTGATAAAAAGTAATCAAACAGTACAAAATACAAAAATAGTTATTTAAGCTGCAATATGTAACTTTTGATAAGAATTTACAGCATAGCACTTGTGGAGAAACATTACGGTTTGGTAATTATGTGTGTTGTGCTTTAGCTCCGTTATTATACGTGGATGAATCTTGAGCTGCATCACTGAGCTACAGAAGAATTTACACCATACAAAAAAAAAAAACTACATAGAAAGCTATCATATCACAATTATGACAAAGTCAAAATTATGACAAAAAAAAGGTCAAAAGTATGACATACTAAGTCAAAATTGACAAAAAAATAGACTTAGTTCAGTTTTTTCAGTATTAAGGGTGAATCCCATTTCTCTGTCTTACCCCTTCCCCTTAGTTTTGCGCGTTCACCTGAGAGTAAGGGCTATCCCAATTCTCGTTTTGATCGAGGGGTAGGGCTAAGGGGAAGTGGTAGATACCCTTAAAACCAAGAATTTTCACGAGCTTACTTGAAACCAAGGGTACCCAGAACACACTGCGCACCGGCAACAATGGCGGCCAGATCACCCAGAGAGTTCCATAAATGTAAGTATTTTGGCTTAAATAATTGATTTAAAAATTACGACAGTCTTGTTTTGTGCTCTACACAGTCCTGTACATATATATTTGCAACCATGTTCTTTGAAACGTTTTAAAGAAAATCGCTAGTTTGCTACGCTAACGTTACATTGCTGATTTGCACAACAGTCCCGTATTTCTCTGACTAGCCTTGAATGGACTTCATGCATGTCTACAGTTTTAACTAAACTACATTAGCAGCAAATTTCGTTTGATATCAGTGCATAACACTACTTGCTTTGGAGACATCGATACGTGCTTTACATATACCGTCCTGTATCACACAGGGACACTGGAGGAAAACCGGCTGGCAGATCCACTGATGTAGCAGCCAGCTAGCGACGATGTATGATGACGTAACCGTAACCAAGTGGCGTCTCATTTCATAGGGGTATGTTTTCACCCCTAGCGCTTACCACTCGGTTTCGAGGGACAAGGGCTAGGGGTAAGACGAAGGGGTAGGGGAAGGGGAAGGGGAAGGGGAAGGGGAAGGGGTAAGACAGAGAAATGGGATTCACCCTAAGACTAGGTCAGCTCTTACTTCTCATAGCTTAATTTCTTTTCTTTTTTTATCTCATTTGGACTATAAATTACTTTTTACCTCATAGTTTCAACTTTTTTAATCTCATAATTATGATTTACCAAAGCATGATTTTTTTTTTTTATGTGGGGAAAAGTGAGCCTTTGGTTACAGGCGATCCTTTATCAGTGTGAATGATGCTAATGACATTAAAACAACAAACACTCGGAAAAATAAATAAATCTATAAATAACAAATGAAAGACAAATATTGAAGAAAAAAGGTAAGTACCAGTGTCAGTGTTGTTTTGAATTAACAGTAGGCTATTTAAAGGCAAGAAGATCAACGTAGTACTGGCAATATTACCAACATAAACATTGATTTGTGAAACTTGTCAAATGTGATGTTACGCAAATGAAGTAAATTTCTAGAAAGTCAAACAATATAGATTCGTGTTTTACTATGGGTATTGTCATTTTGTTTGAAAACTCTTTTCAGTTCAAGGTTCATTTGTTGTGGCTTCAAGCTACTATGACAATGTCAACTGCATATATTGATAGCCTGACCTTCTTGCCATAATTTACAGATATGAAACACACACAGAAAAATAATGGTTCAGTATTCAGTTTCCCAACATAATTCATCCCAACAACTGTAAAACAATTATTGTAGGCTCTCTATAGCAATTTAATGAGTAGAGTACCTTGCGAGATTACAATATTTTTTTTAAAAATGCTGAATAATTTTGGGAATCTGCTTGAATTTGCCCGAAATCATATATGTCCAAGTCAGTCTAGACTGCTAGGTAGCCTTAGTGTGGACATAAGGAATATACAGTAACACACTTACTGCGGCAGCAACAATAAAAGCACCAACTTCATTAAATTTCTGCAGGAGCGCCAAGCTGCACATCTGTGTCATTCACCTGCTTTAGCTGCTTCATCACGATCATCAGCAGTTACTGATTTATAACGTGAGCAAGGGCTCACAACCTCATGAGTGTCTGAACACATGCTGGGGATCTTTTTTCTGAAGATAAGTGCAATTAAAATTATAATCAGTATTATGGTTAATACAATGCCAACCAGGATCCAAATCCATGATTTTCCAGCACTGTCTGGTCTGGTTCTTCTTGGTTTTCTTGATCAGTTCTTTTGTTCCTTCTTCTGTGGCTGGTTCTGCAACAAAAAGTCTGAGAGAAAACAACATTACTGCACTGTGATAAAGACAACAGATCCCTATAATTTATATAAAGCAGCTTTCAGACTGACACATCAATTGTGGGCAAATATTGGATCAATCATTTTGTCTATTTAGATTTTAAAGCATAAAACCTTAGATTAAAAACATCTGCAGCTAGTTTCACACACCGTTGATGATCAGCTGTATCTTCTGTTCATCTGAGGGTGTGATGTAGCAGATGTATTTTCCTGCATCAGTGTGAGTGAGACCAGAGAGTTTGATGGAGAAGTTTCCTCTCAGATACTCATCAAGGAAAGTTTTAACTCTGTTCTTGTACCGTTGGTCCTGTTTCTCTAGTGAATCTTCACCCTTGATTATATCAAACACAATCTTGCTGCCATTATGTCTCCAGTGCACATCAGTGTCTTGAAGTTTAAGATCATGTTCAGCTGAAGAACACGGCAGGACAACAGAACCACCAATAACAGCTTCTACTGTGACCTGCAGACACACTGAAATCACAGAAAGTGTAATTGTTAACACATAATCTCACATTTATACATGCTGCATGGATTTAATTGTCAAATGTAGTTTTGTGCTCACCTTTGTTTATCAGCACTGCAAATATACAGACGAAGATGCAACTGCAGAAGAAAACAAAACAAAACAAGCGGTAGATCATGACACTTGTAATTAGATTCACATCTCAAACATTTTCATTATGTATCATAACCTATAGACAGATTAAGTTAAATCATTCAATCTGGATAGAATTTATTGCTGGTTTGACAAGGTTGTCAATTAAAAAATATAAACATAAAAGTATATAATCTTACAATATAATATAAAAATAATACAATGTAATAATATAGTATATAATAGTGTAAGTCATATGTATCACTTTCACAAGATTCTGTCATTTTATGCCTCCATCTTTAACTATGTGACAATACACCAGTTTACAACTAAATGTTGTAAAACACCCATCTTACCCTACAGACAAAACATTAAATATCTTGAACAGACCATAAGACTAGACAAATCAAATTACTATCAAATAAACCTGCACAAGCAATGAGATTCAAAATGATAAATTGCTGTTGCTAATTGCTAATTGCTAAAGACAAAATAACAATTGTACAATAATTGTGCCTGGACATAAACCTCTTGATTGTTGATTAATGATAAATTAATAATGCATTAATGATGCTTAAAATATTTCCCTCTTAATTCTGGTTTAAATGAAGCGTTTGTAATAAAAACACGTCAGGTCGGACAAGCATGCTAATAGGCCTCTAACTCGTTGAGGTGTGTTTGTCAAAATAGCATTTCATTCAGAATTCATCAAACATACCTGATCATCATGGTTCCCCAATAATATTAATATGTTTTGTTTAAATATTTTGATATAAATATGTCTGAAATTAGGATAAAATTCTTCTTTTTCAAACAATGGAGAGTATCGTAAACTCTTCCGCATCAGTATGTCATGTGTGCTACGGATGTCATCAGACGTAAGTGACGTCAACATTAACCATGTGAACGATAAGAAACGCGCACCAGAAATTTGTTAAACATATTCAGATTTACTTCAGTATATTCAAGACTCCTGAGACAGAAGGTGACTTTCACAAGCTTTTCATCACATATAGCCAACTCTTGATCTTCTACTCAATCTTCAGCATTAGTAATACTGAACAAGTCTCCGTCCGTCACCGTGTCTCCAATCATATCTCTGTCATGTCTGGACTTCAGTTCTTCAAAAACCTTAGTTTTGTTTCTCATCTTCATTTGTTAGACTACAAAATATTGTGCCAGTTTCACTCTAAAATGATGGACCCTTTTCACAGACTGTCATGACGTGTTTCCACAGTTATTAATATTGTAAATCTAGGATTTTTTTTTTTTTTTTGAATGTACGTTTATAACGCTATACTTTCTGTTATTTTACTTTGAAACTAAATTTCAGAAAATATATTTAAGGCTGCTCTGTGGGGGGTTCTAATACAACAACTGAGGAAATTATGGCAAATTTGACATTTTTCTCTCTTCTGACCAACATAATCAATCACAGGCTCTATATCTTTTCAGCAGGTAGCTATAGGCATCCTTACATGTTTTCATATTAGTGAAATGAAAAGGATTCAACAAAATAATAAGTACATTTAATCAGTTACTTACATGAATGTGAGAGTCCAGATTCCTTTTGTAAAATGTTGTATTTTTGATCCTTGAGTGAATCATTTCTCTGAATGATGTTTTATATGTTCCCACTGTCACTGAGTCTTGATTACTATCATGTTTTGACTTCAGCTTTTTTGTAACTGAAAGAGCAGGACAAGATCACAGAGCTTCCAGTAACATCCTCATTCATGAGCTGCAGAGAAACCGTAAGAGAGAGTATCTGAGCTGAGCTGAGCTGTATCTGAGCTCAGTCGAGAAACATCTGCCTCATAGTTCCTCTCTCTCGTCTTCATCCTGACTGAACAAGTGCTGTGAAGAGACTGTAATATTCTCGGTCTGATGGGAGGAGAGACTTCAGTGGTTAGTTGTCAGATGGGAGGGTGTGAGAGATCATGTGTTTAGTGAGAAACAAATGACAGCAGCTTCCTTTGAGGTTCAGTGCATCTGAACTCCCTAAGAATTAACAAAATATTAATAATAATAGTATTACACACTCAGACAGATAAACATAGATCTCTCTGTACATTACGGCTCTTTACAATGTGAGGTTTTCCAAATTGTGTCTCCCACACATTCTGGCTGTCATTGTGTTTACAATATAATGTCATGAGTTGACTTCAGTTTGTCACTGTAAGAGCGACAAGAATGCAGAGCGTCCAGTTTTACATACTCTCATTTGTGACATAGGCTACATGAACTTGCTTTCCAAATGGTTTTCATCAATGAAAACAAACAACAAGAGTTTTTTTGTTTGTTTGTTTTCATCTTTGCTCAATTCAGCGAGATCTGTCTCATAGATACTCTCTCTATTTTATTCTGACAAACTGTTCAAGTGTTGTGAAGAGACTGTAATATTCTCAATCTGTTGAGAGGAGAGACTCAGGAGGATTGTTATCAGACCAGAAGTGTGAGTGAGTGGGCTGGTATGATGTGAACACACTGTCTTGTCATTGGTTTTGTGTCAAAGTAAGGAACGAAAAAAAAATGCAGAAATTCCAGTTACATCCTCATTCATACAGAGGAATAAGAACAATCTTCTTAAAGAGACAGAGACAACAAAAGTCCCAAACATAGCCTTGTCATGAATTTGCCTTTTCAACCATAATTTTAAGCAAACAGGTGGTTGTGTTGCATGTTTGTTTCCATTCAGTTGCATTCTTCTGAACTTTTTTGTTGTTTGTTTTGCTTTCATCTATTCTTGTTCATTGTTATTATATTATGAAAACATTATATTTGCCTTCAGTTTGACTTATTATTAGTACAAGAAATATAGTGAATGCAAATCCATGTTTTTGTATTATATAGGCAAGGCAAGGCAAGTTTATTTATAGCACATTTCATACACAGTGGTAATTCAAAGTGCTTTACATAAAAGAAAATGAGATAGTCATTAAAAATAATAATCGCAGCAATAAAAACAAGAATTGAAAATAATAATAAAAACAAAGAATTTTAAAATTATATAGAAATTGATTTAAAATGAATTTAAGACAGTTAAGAATAGAAAATGATTATACATAAAATACAGTGCAGTCAGTTGGGACGTAGCACAGTGTTCATTCAACAAATGCAAAGCTAAACAGTTGAGTTAAGTCTGGATTTAAATGTGGCTAATGTTTTAGCACATCTGATCTCTTCTGGAACCTGGTTCAAATGCAACTGCGGCGGCATAATAGCTAAAAGCGGACTCCCTTGTTTTGTGTGAACCCTGGTTTTTCTAACTTACTTGTTACTAATGATCTGAGTGGTCTGTTTGGTTCATATTCAGTGAGCATATCTGCGATGTATTTAGGTCCTAGGCCATTGAGAGATTTATAAACGAGTAAAAGTACTTTTAAAATCAATCCTAAATGTAACTGGAAGCCAGTGTAAGGACCTGAGGACTGGTGTGTATGCTCAGATTTCTGGTTCTAGTCAGAATCCTGGCAGCAGCATTCTGGATGAGCTGCAGCTGTCTAATGGTCTTCTTTGGAAGGCGGTGAGGAGACCATTACAAAATCCACCCTGCTGGTGATAAAGGCCTGAACAAGTTTTCCAAGTCTTGACTGGACAAAACATCTAATTCTTGCAATGTTTTTGAGATGATAGTATGCTGATTTAGTACTGCTTTGAGACACTGATATTAGGACAGTATATGCTTATATACTGATATTATGTGTGTGTGTGTGTGTGTGGTGTGCCTTCTTCACCAGGATGTTTGTCATATACACTGCCACGAGTAAAAGGCCAGCCCTGTGTGTCAATGATGTCCTCAAGATATGATTGGGGCCCTCAGAG
Source organism: Schizothorax lantsangensis (assembly GCA_027422415.1). NCBI lineage: Eukaryota > Metazoa > Chordata > Actinopteri > Cypriniformes > Cyprinidae > Schizothorax > Schizothorax lantsangensis. The sequence continues at coordinate 25,636,069 of CM049843.1, read as the reverse complement.
GACCTTAAAAAGTTTCAATGCACTGTCCAGAACCCCTCCAGCTTTTTTTTAATACACAGTTCAAGATTCTTGCAAGCATGGTTTGTTTTCTAACCATTTCAATCCATATACAATTAATATATATATATATATATATAATTATATATATATAATAAATAAAAAAAAGTTAAGGTGAATGTTTTTTTTTTCTTTCTTTTTTGAATAGTAGTATGCCTGATGGGATTTGTTTGAGTCGTTATGAGGAATACATTTAGTTTCATTAAAACGTATAACATTAGAAGATCCAAACAACTCGTTTTCACTAAAATATATATTATAATGGTCTGATCAGTTCTTGAACTACACTGTTAGACATGTCTGAGTGTTTTTTACAGTACATTACAGTTACTGTAATTAAGATTTCAGTAGCAAACAAAAAAAACTGTCTGTTTTACAGTAATTACTGTAAAAAACTCAATTCATCAGTATTACAGTAATTCATTCATTTTACTATAGATTTCATTAGATTTTATAATTTTTATATAGAATTCATTTTATTTTTACTTACATAGGTACTACGGCATTCATTAAAACGACGCAATAACT